>OY748297.1:13628265-13819963 GCA_963556515.1 Nudaria mundana
TTTATATTTATTTAAAAATCACGCGAGAGGAGCTACACTAGCACACAACTTCATAAATAAGATATTATTATTACTGTCATCATAATTTAAGATATTCATTTACATGTTTACCTTTAGCTTGCTTTATGACCTGTAATAACACAGTGAACAAATAAAAACATGTCACCCCAATGAATATGTATGTCTGTTGATTTAAGCAATGTAAATGAACGAAGGAACCTTGAAGTCGAATATAATCAAAATACTATTGTAGGCAATGATATTATATGTTATACACATACTTTTCTATCATAGGTAGGTCATACGCATATTTGTCATATATTATAGAATGTAGTACTTGTAGTTGTGTAGTATTTTAATATGCTTGTACATTAAAATTAAATTCGACTGTTTCAGTGGTGTGGTCGATAGTGCATCGGCTTTCGACTCCGGAGTCCGGGTTCGAATTCCGGGTTGAATCAAATATTTGTGTGATCCGCAAATGAATGTGTCGTAGTTTGGGTGTTTTCTATGTATATTATGTATGTATTAAGAAATATATAAGTATGTTTATCAGTAGTCGGGTTGGATAATTTGCATGTGGCGGAATATTGCAAAGTAGTTAGATTTATTTAATTTCCCCTGGTGGTACCATAGGTCTTTTAAAGTTAAACGGTACTACCAAGTAAGTGACCCTAGTGATGTGTTGACCTACCTGTGACTAGGAAAATAGGAGGTTATGGTTTTGGAAAAAATGTATTGTTTGATAACTGGTTATGAAACAATGAAAAAAAAATCCATATTCATAACCAGAACCTCCTATTCCTATTATTCTATGGACTTCCGAAAAGTAACGCCTGATGGTATTAATGTCCAAAATATTTACGTAACAATCCGAGAGACGTATTTCGGGTTTTTTTTATAATTGGTAACATTTAGGAAGGTAAAAGATCTAAAACTGAGCTGAACTTTTGCTAGAAGTCGATACCTTATAGAAATAGGCACATTTTGTATTCGACATCTGTATTTTTTTTTTTTTTTTTTTTTTTTTTTTTTTTTAGTTCCGCGACCAAGGCCGCGGCCGCTTTAACGTCCGTTGCCGGGCGTCTCTGGTTACAAGCAGAACGTATTTCCAGTGGCGCCCGGCGGACTTTGACCACCTCTGTGGTCTCTGCGGGGGGTTGGGTCGGGATGAGAATCCCGCGTCGTTGGGGTAGGGTTTTATCCCGCGTCAATGAGTGAATCTGGTTGCGTGCTATGGGGCAAAGGCCCCGCAGCACGCAACCCTTCTAGCCTGCTTCTGTAAGGACGACGGGTGGCGATCCCGCCGTCCTCAGGCCCCGATCATGGAGGTCGATGGTCTTGGGCGTAGATGAGTCTGCGGCGGCCTCGCCGCTGACTACGGAACTCGGCGGGGAGGGCACGCTCCCTCTCCCTCTCGGCCGCCTCCTTCGCGAGCACGACTTGCTCGCAGAAGGACACGGCCGCGTTCCACCTACTCCCGCTGGAGACCATGGCTTGAAGCATGGTCTCCAGCGAGAGGGTATCCACGCCCAGACCCACTACGAGGTCCCGGCGCTGACTCGCCCACGCTGAGCACTCCACCAACGTGTGGAGTGCGGTGTCGTCGTCGGAAACCTCGCAGTGTTGACACCGGGGTGTGACCTCACGATGGATGCGAAACAGATAGCTACCGAAGCATCCATGCCCGGTAACGATCTGCGTCGCACGATACGTGAGGTCACCATGCTGCCTCTGCAGCCAATCGTCCATGATCGGTCTCACCGCCGCGATGATGGTGGCACCCCACTTGGGTTGCTCAAGTCGCACCCTCCATGACTCCATGAGATCCTGGCGGAGTTGGGACCGCCGGTCATCGATTTCTCGAGACGCAGGCCTGTGGTCCCGCTCCAGCGCCTCCTTGCGCCATTGGAACAATGACGCAAGGGCTCTCGCTTCCAGGTCCCATGGAGGGGTCCCGGCTAGGAGACATGCAGCCTCTCCGGAGATCGTGCGGTAGCCCCTTATTATTTTGACGGCCAAGGTCCTCAACGGTCTGTTAAGGAGCGTTGAGTTGTTGGCCGTCAACCGCGCCGCCCATACGGGAGCCCCGTATAGGGCCATACTCCGCACGATCCCCAGGTACAGTCTCCTGCAGGAAGCGTTGGGTCCCTTTAGGTTGGGCATCAGTCGCGAAAGCGCGACCGATGCCTGTGTCACCTTGGGGACCAAACTTCGGAAATGTGGTCCGAAGTTCCATCGGCTATCAAGTACGATCCCTAGATACTTCATCGAGGGCTTGATGCCGATGCTAACGCCTCCCACATTTATGCTGGAACCTTCAGGTGGACCGTTCCGAGGTCTGTGAAAACACAGAACCTCGGACTTGTGCAAGGCCACCTCCAGTCCCAGCCGCCGTATCCGACCCACGACTTGAGCAACACCCGTCGTGACCTTGAGTGCTGCCTCCTGGTACGTTGCACCCCGCGCCGTGACGAGGGTATCGTCGGCGTAGCACGTTACGCCGACGCCCTCAGGCAACGCACCCCGCAGCACCCAGTCGTAGCCGATGTTCCACAGAAGCGGCCCCAGGACCGACCCCTGCGGAACACCGCACGACACATCTCGCCGAGCTGGCCCGAGCCAGCTGGGGAAAGCTATGGCCCTCTCAGAGAGATAGGCCCCGACAATACGACGGAGGTAGAGAGGCGTTTCGTGATACACGAGCGCCTCCCTAACGCAGCTCCATGGCAAGGTGTTGAACGCGTTGGCGATGTCAAGAGACACCGCCACCACCACCTTGCCCTGTGAGACTGCTTCCTCCGTCAGGCTCTTCACGCGCATGATCGCGCTCACGGTGGAGCGTCCCCGACGGAAACCGTACTGGTTGTCCGCCAGGTCTGGCCCCACCGTCGAGAGATGCTCGACGAGGCGTTCCGCGATAATTCGCTCAAAGAGCTTACACACCTCGTCGAGCAACACGATCGGCCGGTATCCGGACGGTGAGTCCACCGGCCGCCCCGCCTTACGAATCAGGACCAGTTTCCCCGTCCTCCACACCTTGGGAAACTGGCCCCTTTCGAGGCATGCGCTAAAGAGCCCCATCAGTCGAGGCCCGAGTTCTTCGAGGGCCAGGACCCATGCACGGCCAGGAATGCCGTCGGGTCCGGGGGCAGTGATTTTCCGGCGTTTAAGCCGGAGTACTGCCGCACCTAGCTCCCCCACCCTGACTTCGGGTACGTCGTCTTCACTGATGCTATCCGCGTCGGGCAGAGACGGAGCCATGCGCGGAGGGACGTGCTCCTCCGCGCTCGTCGGAAACAGGGAGCCCATGACCCGCTCCAGCTGCTGCGGCTGGAGACTCTGGGTCAGTGGGGGCGCCCTAGGTCGGAGTTTCTCCCTGACCTGTAGGTACGGGCGCCCCCATGGGTTCTGCTGCAGGGTTTCCAGGAGCTCCTCGCGGGCCGCCGTCTTGGCCCGCTTTATTGTCTCCTGGAGATTACCTTTAGCCTCCCTGTAAGCCTGATAAAGCTCCGCCTCTCGGGTTGCCGCGTCGTCTGGGCGGCGATGCCTCCGGCGAAACCTGGTGTACTGGCGGCGGGCGGAGATGCATGCTGCGCGCAGCTGTGCAATCTCCGGCGACCACCAGTACACCTGCTTCCTTGCCGGTCTGGGTGTAACCCTAGGCATCGCCGCATCACAGATTTGCGACATGGCTCTCCTGAACCACTCCGCCTCGGCATCCACATCGGCAGGCCGGTCCGGTGCCGGAATCCAGGCCTGCACGATGGATGCCTCCAGGAGAGCCTCCCGATCCAGATGGTGAAGTGCCCAACGCGGATCCGGGGGATTTTCTACCGGCTGTGGGAGGTCAGGTGGGGGGACGACATCGAATCGGATGTACCGATGGTCCGAGTGCGTCTCCTCACCCTCCTCCACGTGCCAGCCAGTAATACGGGCGGCGAGGGCAGAGGTCGCGAACGATACGTCCACGACCGAGCTGGTCCCCCGCCGCCAGAAGGTGGCGACATTCCCCCGGTTGAGGACCTCCAGACCACGTGTTCTGGTCCAGTCCTCAAGAAGCCTCCCCTTGTCCCTGGTTTCCCGGGAGCCCCACGCCTCACTCCAGGCGTTGAAGTCTCCCAGGAGCAGGACAGGGCGAGGACGGCACGCAGCGAAGACGACGTCGAGCTCAGTGAGCCATAGCTCAAACTGAGTCACGTCCAGTGTCGGCGAGATGTAGGTGGCTACGACTGCCAACCCGTCATATTCCGCCGCAACACACCCGCGGCCCCTTGCAATGATAGCAAGGCGCGAGTTGTCTGCGGCGGACCCCCCGAAGATAAAACAGGCCGAGCCGTCCTCGTCCACCGGGCTTCCCGGGTGGACGTAGTACGGCTCGGCGACCACGGCCAAGTTTATGGACCACTGCCGGATGCTCTGGTACAGAAGATCCTGAGCAGCGCGGCAGCGGTTCAAATTCACTTGCAGGATGCGGATATGGGCGTCAGACATTAATGGACGTCCATATCAGCATCCCGCCGAGAAACATCTGGCCGTGCAGTAGCGGCACCCCCACCGCTCTCAGCGGACGGACGAGGCTTTGGCCTCGAGGCGGCGCAGGTTGTGCTGCCGACCCGGTGGTCCGCAGTTTTGCCCTCCGCCTCGCATTTAAAGCAGCGAGGCGGGGCATCACAGGCACTTGCCTTGTGACCGGGCCGGCTGCAGCGGAAGCACCGATCGCCCACGGTGACTTCCGCTGTGCACTGCACTCCGACGTGCCCCACCACCATGCACCGGAAACATCTAGTTTCCCGGGCACGAAGGAGGTGCACCTGCGCCTTTAGGAAGCCCCCTACGAGGAGGCTTCGTCCGTCCGTCACTTTCAGTGCCGCCGCGACGGGGCACTGGACGACTGTCATCCCATGACCAGTGGTGCCGAAGGAGATGTCTCCAGCCTTCACCTGGTCACGGGGGCAGCCGCCCGCCTCCACGACGGCGGAGATTACTTCCTCCGTCGTGGCCGCGTCATCCAGACCCGTGATGCGCAATGCAGCGCATTTGGTGGGCCTGGTGACGCGGACGGCTTCTGCGTCCAGCGCGTCCCTAAGCTGCGCTGCTAGGGCGTCAGCTTTAGGGCCGCTGGAGGCGCCGGAGACCTCGAGGAGGCGAGCCCCGGTGCGTGTCGTCTTGCACCGGAGACCCCCCTGGATATCGAGGGCTGAGAGGTTGACTGAGGACTTCACGGTCCTCAGGACATCAGCGTACCCCACACCCCTCTCCACACCCTCCGTCGTCACCGTAAGGACGACGGCTGTGGAGCGAGGAGCGCGGGGCCTCTTCGGCGCCTTCGCCGCGGCGGCTTTGGCCACTTTCTTGGCCGCTTTCTTGGCGGCCTTCGTCTTCCTCTTCTTGGCCCCCACTACCTCCCATCCCTCCCGTCCGGAGGGATGTAAAGGAGCAGCGGGAGCGTTAGAGGAAGAGGAGGCGGCAGGGGTGCCGCTCTTCTTGCCGCGCCACTTGGCCTTCCGCGCCTGGGCCGCGGTCTCGGCCGGCAAACGGTACGCTGAAACGGACTGGGGCGGATCGGGGCGGCGGACAGCGGGTGTGCCGCTTGGTCCCGGAGCGGGAGAACCGCCAACAGCCGCCGCGTACGAAAACGCGGGCCGCGCTAGCGGAGGGCGGTACGCCCGGTCCTCCAGGACCGCGAGGCGCCTCTCGATCGCCGTCAGGACCTGTACCATTGTCGGCACAGGCTGTGGCGGCGATCCGGGTGCCGTGTTGGGCGCCGTGGTGGGCGCCGTGGTGGGCGCCGTGGTGGGCGCAGTGGTGGGCGCCTTGGTGGCCGCCGTGGTGGGCACCGTGGTGGGCGTCTTGGTGGACGCCGTGGTGGGCGCCGTGGGTATCGCTGCCTTCGGTGCTGGTCCAGCCGTCGGAGGAGGAGGCGGCAGCATGGGACCGGGAGGCGCCTTGACCACCTTGGTCAAGTCAGCGACCTCCCGCCACAGGTCATCCATCTGCTTTCTGGAAGCAGCGAGCTCCGCCTCCAGGCTCGTCACCTGCTTCCGGAGCCTCGCCTCCTCCTTGGTGACGCTCCGCGCGAGGAGCTTGTTGAGGGAAGATTGGGCTTCATCCACCAGTGAAGCCACAATCTTCTTCCTCCCCGCCACGTTCCTGTTGCCCCGCATGGCCGCGTTCATGCGGGCAAAAACGCTCATCAACTCCCGCGCGGCCGGCCCACCGATTTCCCGGCGACTTCGCTGGGACAGTTGGACCGAGGACGGAGGAGGAGTTGGCGGCCGCCTTCTGTACGCGTCGAGACGCGTACGCACCGTCTTGACCGGCACCTCCTCCTCCGAATCGCTGGAGAGGAGGGACCCCCACCCGGAGCAGCTGGTGCTACGGTCGCGCGGCGGCCCCCCCTTCTCCTCGAGGGTCCTCTTCTTCGTCGCAGAAGAGCGGCCCTTCTTCTTCACACTGCTGGGAGCTGACCCATCGTCAGTCCCAGCAGCGTCAGTTCCTTGGGGCGTCGACATCGCGCTGCAACTAGGCAGCGCGGCGCGAGCCCCCAAATCGATAGGCATCGGAATCAATAGTTCGTGCATCATGTCGTCGGTTGACACTGCCCGGGAAAGGGCAGTGTCGGGACCGGAGGTCTCTTCGTGGTTATCCATATCAGGAACACAAAATCTCAAAGAATTTGGCCAATCGCAAGTACAGACTAGGACGTTCGGTCACCCAACTTGCCACTGCGTTACCGTGGTCAAGTTGGGGTCCAGGGCGGACGGCGAGGACGTAGTCACTAATCACTTGGGGCCCCGCCCCCGACATCTGTATTACATTAAAGATGAGCAGATCGAAATTTTCACCTTCCGCACCACACTTTCATTCAAAACCTCAACGCAAATGAGTTAGTGTTCCAGGTTTACCAAGAATATTTGAATTTCACTAGTCCAGTGTCAAGTACGTTCATCCACAATAATTTGGCCTGACGAGAAGTAAATATTGACCCCTTGTTCACTTCCCACTTTTTGCGTTGGCCTTTATTTGAGCCGTGTGTAAATAAAATAGACCATTTTCCTTGTGTGACACAATTCTTAGGATAATTTGATGTTTAGGTGAGTTTTCTGAATATTATTGTCAGTGTAGAGAAAATGTTTATATTAGAACAATAAGGGTGTTAAGCGGCCCTGTCAACACGTGGTTCACCTCACCTGCACGCGGTGCACCTCTAGGTCCAGACAAGGCTCTACAAAGAATATTCCACAAAGATCTCTGTGTGACAGTAATTTCTATCAACAAAGTTTTTTGCGAAACGTGTTTTCTGTATGTATAGCAAGCGATATTACGTTCACTTCTCCAAGTGCCAGAAAAACAGCAATAAGCTCGTCGATTACGTGGAATCAACAACTGGCAAAATGTATAAATAAATGCCTCTCTGTATACTCCTTCGTGGGAAACGATAATGGGCGGCCTTTGCACATTATCTCATACAACTGATTTTGGATTAACTAATACATATACGGTCTACAATAATTATATTTCTCCGTTTCAACTTGCAGACTGGGGAGAATTTCTTTCGTCTGTACCTCTACCTCTACATCTCTACATTTCTACATCTATACATCTACAGGTTATGTCAGATCAAGTTTGCGGCCGTATTTATCAACCGATTTTCATGAAACTTTACACACACACTCCTTGCTTACAATGAATAACACGTGAATGATTTTTTTTGGATTGGATGAAAAATTAAAGAGTAATAAAGAAAATTGAAAAATAAATTTTCGAAACAAAGCTCCCAAAGTCTACGGTCTGTCAAGAATGCAATCCGTAACCATAGCAACCCATATAAATAAAATCAAAAGTCATGCAAATAAATACAATTTAAGAATAAACAAAGCCGCTCCCGAAGTCTACGGTTCACAGAACCACTAGTATAAGTATTAATTAATAACCTACTATTATTTTGCATTGTATTACTGAATAAAATGTTCAAATCTGTCTTTGTTTACCAAGAGTTCAGGAATTCCACGTTCATTCGAAAACGGAGCTGAAACGAGTATATCGAGCAAATATTTATTATCTGGTGCTCGATACGAGCATTGCACACTGATACCCGAATGTGAATTGATGTTTACCTACATTTTCCAAACAAACTTTGAGAAAAAATTGTAGGTACTAAACTGACTTAACAAGTTTGAAAACAACTTTGAAAAAGGTTAGATGATTGTAAATATAATTATTGTTCTTTGAAAATACGGTCACCATTAGTTAATTTAATTAAATGAAAAGAAACTTTGGAAATGTATTCGGGATATTTACCATGTATTATTTTGTTGTCGAGTTTCCGATATTTCGGCACTATTGCAAGCGCCATGGTCACGGAGGAACTGTCAGTACATCGCGAAATAGTTTTAAGGTAAACCGTATCGGTCTACCCTCCTTCTCACTCGTTTTTGTCGCGCATGTATCCCGAATACATTTCCAAAGTTTATAATAACAACAACCATGGCAGTTTAAATGACTATAAAATGAAAAGAAATATTCAAATCGATAGACGTGGGATACTTTTGGTATTACGAAAATAATATCGATGAAAACGTACCTACTCTAATATTAAATGCGCTATTTGATTATGCAAGTATTGCATGCAAATAACTACGTCAAATTTACAAGTTGTCTATAGGCTTGTGTAACTTGTATGGAATTTGTTAACGTGAAGTCATACTTGCAGGCAATACTTGTGTAGTGGTTGTTGAGAGGTATATTGGGACGTTTACAGTAACACAGTATGTGGATGAATGAATATTTATTGTTGACATGCATTCGCTTTTATAATAATGTATACAAGTACCTATAGTACTAGAATATTCCCGATGATACAAAACTGGTTTAGGTAGGTGTGGCTTAGACAATAGGAACAAGTTTAAATACCTATACTTATATTGTACCTACGAGCTGTTTACTTGTTGAAGTGCGTGTGCACATCTAGCTATTGGTGGAATATTATGGTAGGTACTCGAAAGTTCTGGGCGCGCCTTCTTTTATTATCTAGACGTATGACGTGAGAGTTTAGGCGTGCGCCAAACTTGCATAATAGAAAGCGCTTATTTAAAATGGCGAAGCTCTGAATTCTAGCCAAGTTCAGCCCTAAAAACCTCTTAAATAGTATTTAAGACTTTCAAAACTAAATAATTATAGTATTATAGTCATAGTCCATAACTTCGAAAATATCAAAGTTCAGCCGAAACGCAGTTGGACTGGAAAGCCGACTCAACTGAGTCGGGAAAATGCTCTGTGAATTTTATTATGAGTCATAGTACTACTAAAACTACATCACTATCAAAAAACATATATGACGCTCGCGAAGACTATGACGCGCGCGAGGATTGATTTTTGTGAACACACGCGAGCGCAGGGTGAGTACGTGCGATGCGGACTCTCGACCCGCGACACAGCCGCGCGCGCCTCCAGTCCCGTTCCCTCGCTCAAGGGACGCGCACGTTTCGTAGGCGCCTCTCGCTCGCTCATTGATTATTCGTTATTGTCACTGTTACGAGTACATAGTATTACTGTCAAGAATATAATTATTGTAGCATTTATCGTGAGTGTTAATTATTTGTATACCTACAACTCCACTAGCGCTACAGTGGACGCCCAACTAGCGGCCGCCATTTTGTGTACAAGTGCGCGGACGAACCCAAGAAAACCACAGAAAGTAGAACTTTTAGTGAGCAGTGTAGTGTTTGTGTCGTACTCTTACGTAAAGTGCTCGTAACATATCATGCCACGAACGCGCGCCCAGGGGGACGCCACTCACAACGACGACGGCGACGCCACGGCGGAGTCGCACGCCCACGTGGGCGCCGCTCCCGACGTCGCCAAGGAGGACGCGTACGCCCGAGCGGGCGTCGCGTCCGACCCCAACGAGGGAACGAGCTCCCGAAGAGGCGCCGTTCCCGACTCCGCGTTCGGCGGGGCCCACACCGGCGGCACCCCCGACACCGAACGCCTCCTGATCACGATGATGGAGACGTTTGCTAGAGCGCAGGCGGAGTCCAACCGCACGCTGGTCGAGACGTTGCGGTCCCTACAGCAACACGGCAACCAGTTCTGGAACCCGGCCGCGGCAGTCACATCGACACCGGCGGCACCACCTACGGCGATCGGAGGTAACTTCGCCAAATGCACCGCGAGGTTCGACGGGCAGTCGCGGGATCCCGAAGTGCTAGAGGCATTTATAGACGCCGTGGAAGTCTACAAGGAATGCGCGGACGTGGCCGATGACCACGCATTACGCGGCATTCCCATGCTGCTGACCGGGGATGCGGCGGTATGGTGGCGCGGCGCTCGCGGCGGCGTCGGCACGTGGCCGAACGCCCTGGCGCGCCTGCGCGCTACCTACGGTGCTCAGAAGCCCGCACACAAGATCCTACGTGAGGTATTTATGTGTGAGCATAGTGAGAGTGAACGCGCTGAAGTGTTTGTTTCCAAGGTACGATCCTTATTAGTAAGACTACCATACAGTGTACCTAATGTAATGCTAGTAGATATAGTTTACGGCCTGTTACATCGTCGAATTCGCAAACGATTGCCGCGTGATAGTATTAGCGATATTGATAATTTGTTAGAGAGAGCGAGAATCGCCGAAGATTCGTTGTCGGAATTTAGGAACTCGTCCGTTCCCGCGCAAAATTCGAACCCGAACTCGAAGGCACCGATACCTACTGCGGCTCCCGACCGTGGCGTAACCACCGGTCCGAGCGCTACCACCGGTTCACTCGTAACTCGAACGAAAACCCGAATCGTAATCGTGTTAAATGTATGTCATGCAAATTGTTCGGTCACATAGCCAAGATTCTAACCCGATCCGTTGTTATGGATGCGGCCAACCAGGGGTGGTCAGGTCGAAATGCGAGAAGTGTTCGCCTAAGTCCGCGTCCTCCAATCCGCCCGATTTTAATGTCGTTAAGGGTGACTATTTTGCGATACTGGGGCCACGCATAGTGTTGCTAGCCCGTTATATACGTTGCTAGTGAACAACGGTATACAGTTTTAAGAGACGGAGCGCTGCATCGGACTAGCCGATGGCTCACGTCACTTTAAAACCATTCAGGTTGCTACCGTACCCGTCACGCTGGGTAGTCGGAGAGTCGACACCAATTTTATGGTGTTTCCTGGTGACAATACCAGAACCCTCCTAGGTCGAGATTTTATATCAAGCGCAGGTATTGTATTAGGTATAGCCCAGGAGTCATGGCATTTTTCAGATAGTCCAGGAGACCGTTTCACATTCGTGCAGGCTTATGTGTCAAGTGACGCGGCTGCGATGCGAGCAGATGAGCGCGGTGTGTCGCTGCGCTCAGAGGAAGGCACGAGCTTACCACCGGAGCACAGAGCCGAACTCAACGAGTTTTTGCGAAACAGAGTCGGTCAGTTCACCTCGGAGGGGCCGCCTACTGACTACGCCGTTCACAAAATAAAGGTACTCGATGCACAAGAACCTTTGGCTTCTCCCCCCTATAGATTGTCCCCGCCTAAGAGAGAGGCGCTCGAAAAGCAGATGCAGAAGCTCCTTAGCGCCGACGTGATCGAGGAGTGCGAGTCGCCGTGGGCATCGAACGTCGTCCTCGTCAAGAAGAAGGATGATAGTTACAGACTATGCGTTGACTATCGTAAGCTCAACGCGGTCACCGAGCCCGACCGGTACCCGCTCCCGAGGATCGAAGACATACTCCATGAGGCAAAGACAGCTAAGTACATGACCACGCTCGACCTCCGAGCGGGTTATTTTCAGGTGGTCGTTGACCCCGGCGATAGGGACAAGACCGCATTCACCACACATCTTGGTACATACAGGTTTAAGCGCATGCCGATGGGTTTGCGAAATTCTGGGGCTACGTTCCAAAGGCTGATCGACAGGTTCAAGTCGAACCTACCAGGTAAGGACACCACTCTCCTAGCATATCTTGACGATCTGCTGGTGCTGTCTGATGAGTCCTTCGAGAAGCACCTCGCCGACCTCGCGTCCGTGTTTGACCGGCTCGCTATGTTCAAACTACGAGTGAACCGCGAGAAGAGCCACTTCGCGAGGGAATCGGTAAAGTTTTTAGGTCACGTTATCTTACCAGGTGGTATACACGTCGACCCAGAGAAGACAGCCGCAATCGCGGAAATGCTCGTACCTCGGAACGTGAAGCATTTGAAATGCTTTCTACAGACCTCCAGCTGGTTCAGGCGTTTCATCCCTGACTACGCGAAGATCGCCAAACCATTGACAGGGCTGCTTAAAAAGGAAAGTGTATGGCATTGGGATTCGGAGCAACAGACTGCTTTCGAGTCCTTCTAGGTGATTTTAAGCGTTTGTAGTAATCGTACGACCCATAAATATATGTTTTTTTAACCTTTCATATGAAACTAAAGTTTTACGGAACGTGACCTATTTTCGTCAACTTCTGGTCTACTACAAACGAAAATATGTCCACCTCAAACCTCTAGGGATCCTTCTTGGTCATTTTAAACGTTTGTAGTAATTGTACAACCCATAAATATCATGTTTTTTAACCTTTTATATGAAATTAAAGTTTTACGTATAGTGACCTATTTTCGTCAATTTCTGGTCTACTACAAACGAAAATATGTCCACTTCAAACCTCTAGGGGTCCTTCTTGGTCATTTTAAACGTTTGTAGTAATTGTACAACCCATAAATATCATGTTTTTTTAAAGTGACCTATTTTCGTCTACTTCTGGTCTACTACAAATGAAAATATGTCCACTACAAACCTCTAGGGGTCATTCTAGGTCGTTTTAAGCGTTTGTAGTAACCAGACAAGCCATAAATATGATGTTTTTTAACCCTTTATCTGAAACTATAGTTTTACATAAAGTGACCTAATTTCGTCAACTTCTGGTCTACTACAAACGAAAATATGTCCACTACAAACCTCTAGGGGTCCTTCTTGGTCATTTTAAGCTTTTGAGTAATCGTACAACCCATAAATATCATATTTTTTAACCTTTCATATGAAACTAAAGTTTTACGTAAAGTGACCTATTTTCGTCAACTTCTGGTCTACGACAAACGAAAATATGTCCACAACAAACCTCTAGGGGTCCTTCTAGGTCGTTTTTAGTGTTTGTAGTAATCGTTCAAGCCCTAAATATCAAGTTTTTTAACCCTTTATCGGGAATTTAGGTTTTATATAAAGTGACCTATTTTCGTCAACTTCTGGTCTACTACAAACGAAAATATGTCCATTACAAACCTCTAGGGGTCCTGCTAGGTCGTTTTAAGCGTTTGTAGGAATCAGACAAGCCATAAATATCATGTTTTTTAACCCTTTATCGGAAATTTAGGTTTTATATAAAGTGACCTATTTTCGTCAACTTCTGGTCTACTACAAACGAAAATATGTCCACTACATACCTCTAGGGGTCCTTCTAGGTCGTTTTAAGCGTTTGTAGTAATCGTTCATGCCCTAAATATCAAGTTTTTTAACCCTTTATCGGAAATTTTGGTTTTATATAAAGTGACCTATTTTCGTCAACTTCTGGTCTACTACAAACGAAAACATGTCCACTACAAACCTCTAGGGGTCATTCTAGGTCATTTTAAGCGTTTGTAGTAACCAGACAAGCCATAAATATGATGTTTTTTAACCCTTTATCTGAAACTAAAGTTTTACATAAATTGACCTGTTTTCGGCAACTTCTGGTCTACTACAAACGAAAATATGTCCACAACAAACCTCTAGGGGTCCTTCTTGGTCATTTTAAGCGTTTGAAGTAATCGTATAACCCATAAATATCATATTTTTTAATCTTTCATATGAAACTAGTTTTACGTAAAGTGACCTATTTTCGTCAACTTCTGGTCTACGACAAACGAAAATATGTCCACTACAAACCTCTAGGGGTCCTTCTTGGTCATTTTAAGCGTTTGTAGTAATCAGACAAGCCATAAATATCATGTTTTTTTAACCCTTTATCTGAAACTAAAGTTTTACATAAAGTGACCTGTTTTCGTCAACTTCTGGTCTACTACAAACGAAAATATGTCCACTACAAACCTCTAAGGGTCCTTCTTGGTTATTTTAAGCGTTTGTAGTAATTGTACGACACATAAATATCATGTTTTTTTAACCTTTCATATGAAACTAAAGTTTTACGTAAAGTGACATATTTTCGTCGACTTCTGGTCTACTACAAACGAATATATGTCCACTTCAAACCTCTAGGGGTCCTTCTTGGTCATTTTAAACGTTTGTAGTAATTGTACAACCCATAAATATCATGTTTTTTGACCTTTTATATGAAACTAAAGTTTTACGTAAAGTGAAATATTTTCGTCGACTTCTGGTCTACTACAAACGAATACATGTCCACTTCAAACCTCTAGGGGTCCTTCTTGGTCATTTTAAACGTTTGTAGTAATTGTACAACCCATAAATATCATGTATTTTAACCTTTTATATGAAACTAAAGTTTTACGTAAAGTGACCTATTTTCATCAACTTCTGGTCTACTACAAACGAAAATATGTCTACTTTAAACCTCTAGGGGTCTTTCTTGGTAATTTTTAACGTTTGTAGTAATTGTGCAACCCATAAATATCATGTTTTTTTAACCTTTTATATGAAACTAAAGTTTTACTTAAATTGACCTATTTTCGCCAACTTCTGGTCTACTACAAACGAAAATATGTCCACTAAAAACCTCTAGGGGTCATTCTAGGTCGTTTTAAGCGTTTCTAGTAGCCAGACAAGCCATAAATATGATGTTTTTAACCCTTTATCTGAAACTAAAGTTTTACATAAATTGACCTATTTTCGTCGACTTCTGGTCTACTACAAACGAAAATATATCCACTACAAACCTCTAGGGGCCCTTTTTGGTCATTTTAAGCGTTTGTAGTAACCAGACAAGCCATAAATATCATGTTTTTTTAACCCTTTATCTGAAACTAAAGTTTTACATAAAGTGACCTGTTTTCGTTAACTTCTGGTCTACTATAAACGAAAATATGTCCACTACAAACCTCTAGGAGTCCTTCTAGGTCATTTTAAGCGTTTGTAGTAATCGTACGACCCATAAATATATGTTTTTTTAACCTTTCATATGAAACTAAAGTTTTACGGAACGTGACCTATTTTCGTCAACTTCTGGTCTACTACAAACGAAAATATGTCCACCTCAAACCTCTAGGGATCCTTCTTGGTCATTTTAAACGTTTGTAGTAATTGTACAACCCATAAATATCATGTTTTTTAACCTTTTATATGAAATTAAAGTTTTACGTATAGTGACCTATTTTCGTCAATTTCTGGTCTACTACAAACGAAAATATGTCCACTTCAAACCTCTAGGGATCCTTCTTGGTCATTTTAAACGTTTGTAGTAATTGTACAACCCATAAATATCATGTTTTTTTAAAGTGACCTATTTTCGTCTACTTCTGGTCTACTACAAATGAAAATATGTCCACTACAAACCTCTAGGGGTCATTCTAGGTCGTTTTAAGCGTTTGTAGTAACCAGACAAGCCATAAATATGATGTTTTTTAACCCTTTATCTGAAACTATAGTTTTACATAAAGTGACCTAATTTCGTCAACTTCTGGTCTACTACAAACGAAAATATGTCCACTACAAACCTCTAGGGGTCCTTCTTGGTCATTTTAAGCTTTTGAGTAATCGTACAACCCATAAATATCATATTTTTTAACCTTTCATATGAAACTAAAGTTTTACGTAAAGTGACCTATTTTCGTCAACTTCTGGTCTACGACAAACGAAAATATGTCCACAACAAACCTCTAGGGGTCCTTCTAGGTCGTTTTTAGTGTTTGTAGTAATCGTTCAAGCCCTAAATATCAAGTTTTTTAACCCTTTATCGGGAATTTAGGTTTTATATAAAGTGACCTATTTTCGTCAACTTCTGGTCTACTACAAACGAAAATATGTCCATTACAAACCTCTAGGGGTCCTGCTAGGTCGTTTTAAGCGTTTGTAGGAATCAGACAAGCCATAAATATCATGTTTTTTAACCCTTTATCGGAAATTTAGGTTTTATATAAAGTGACCTATTTTCGTCAACTTCTGGTCTACTACAAACGAAAATATGTCCACTACATACCTCTAGGGGTCCTTCTAGGTCGTTTTAAGCGTTTGTAGTAATCGTTCATGCCCTAAATATCAAGTTTTTTAACCCTTTATCGGAAATTTAGGTTTTATATAAAGTGACCTATTTTCGTCAACTTCTGGTCTACTACAAACGAAAATATGTCCACTACAAACCTCTAGGGGTTCTTTTTGGTCATTTTAAGCGTTTGTAGTAATCGTACAACCCATAAATATCATGTTTTTTAACCTTTCATATGAAACTAAAGTTTTACGTAAAGTGACCTATTTTGTCAACTTCTGGTCTACTACAAACGAAAATATATCCACTACAAACCTCTAGGTGTCTTCCAGGTCGTTTTAAGCGTTTTAGTAATCGTTCAAGCCCTCAATATCAAGTTTTTTAACCCTTTATCTCAAATTTAGGTTTTATATAAAGTGACCTATTTTCGTCAACTTCTGGTCTACTACAAACGAAAATATGTCCACTACAAACCTCTAGGGGTCATTCTAGGTCATTTTAAGCATTTGTAGTAACCAGACAAGCCATAAATATGATGTTTTTTAACCCTTTATCTGAAACTAAAGTTTTACATAAATTGACCTGTTTTCGGCAACTTCTGGTCTACTACAAACGAAAATATGTCCACTACAAACCTCTAGGGGTCCTTCTTGGTCATTTTAAGCGTTTGAAGTAATCGTATAACCCATAAATATCATATTTTTTAATCTTTCATATGAAACTAGTTTTACGTAAAGTGACCTATTTTCGTCAACTTCTGGTCTACGACAAACGAAAATATGTCCACTACAAACCTCTAGGGGTCCTTCTTGGTCATTTTAAGCGTTTGTAGTAATCAGACAAGCCATAAATATCATGTTTTTTTAACCCTTTATCTGAAACTAAAGTTTTACATAAAGTGACCTGTTTTCGTCAACTTCTGGTCTACTACAAACGAAAATATGTCCACTACAAACCTCTAGGGGTCCTTCTTGGTTATTTGAAGCGTTTGTAGTAATTGTACGACACATAAATATCATGTTTTTTTAACCTTTCATATGAAACTAAAGTTTTACGTAAAGTGACATATTTTCGTCGACTTCTGGTCTATTACAAACGAATATATGTCCACTTCAAACCTCTAGGGGTCCTTCTTGGTCATTTTAAACGTTTGTAGTAATTGTACAACCCATAAATATCATGTTTTTTGACCTTTTATATGAAACTAAAGTTTTACGTAAAGTGACATATTTTCGTCGACTTCTGGTCTACTACAAACGAATACATGTCCACTTCAAACCTCTAGGGGTCCTTCTTGGTCATTTTAAACGTTTGTAGTAATTGTACAACCCATAAATATCATGTATTTTAACCTTTTATATGAAACTAAAGTTTTACGTAAAGTGACCTATTTTCATCAACTTCTGGTCTACTACAAACGAAAATATGTCTACTTTAAACCTCTAGGGGTCCTTCTTGGTAATTTTTAACGTTTGTAGTAATTGTACAACCCATAAATACCATGTTTTTTTAACCTTTTATATGAAACTAAAGTTTTACTTAAAGTGACCTATTTTCGCCAACTTCTGGTCTACTACAAACGAAAATATGTCCACTAAAAACCTCTAGGGGTCATTCTAGGTCGTTTTAAGCGTTTCTAGTAACCAGACAAGCCATAAATATCATGTTTTTTAAACCCTTTATCTGAAACTAAAGTTTTACATAAAGTGACCTGTTTTCGTTAACTTCTGGTCTACTATAAACGAAAATATGTCCACTACAAACCTCTAGGAGTCCTTCTAGGTCATTTTAAGCGTTTGTAGTAATCGTACAACCCATAAATACATGTTTTTTTAACCCATTATCTGAAACTAAAGTTTTACATAAAGTGACCTATTTTCGTCAACTTCTGGTCTACTACAAACGAAAATATGTCCACTACAAACCTCTAGGGGTCCTTCTAGGTCATTTTAAGCGTTTGTAGTAATCGTACAACCCATAAATACATGTTTTTTTAACCCCTTATCTGAAACTAAAGTTTTATATAAAGTGACCTGTTTTCGTCAACTTCTGGTCTACTACAAACGAAAATATGTCCACTACAAACCTCTAGGGGTCCTTCTTGGTCATTTTAAGCGTTTGAAGTAATCGTAGAACCCATAAATATCATATTTTTTAACCTTTCATATGAAACTAAAGTTTTACGTAAAGTGACCTATTTTCGTCAACTTCTGGTCTACTACAAACGAAAATATGTCCACTACAAACCTCTAGGGGTCCTTTTAGGTCGTTTTAAGCGTTTGTAGTAACCGTACAAGCCCTAAATATAAATTTTTTTGCACTTGGTAAGTATTCAATTTTTCAAACACAATTTTTGTTTTTTTTTTGGTAGTACTATAATCGAAAATAAGTTAACTACATCCATCTACTTTCCTTTTACTATAGATATGTGTAGTCAAAAGTTTTTATTTGCATTTCGGGGGGATGACATTTTTTCGACCGGTAATTTTTTTTTTTGGCACAACTACAAACGAAATTGATCTTACTACTATCTACTACTTACGATAAGCTATCGAATAAGACGAAAAAATCATGAAAAAAAAATTGTTCGGTGCCAAGTTCACATAGCCGAGGGGAAGGCCTCGTAGACACTAACCCGATCGCGAGGGCGTTCGTTCGGGTTAGAGGGGGAGACTATGACGAGCGTGAAGACTATGACGCGCGCGAGGGTTGATTTTTTGTGAACACACGCGAGCGCAGGGTTAAAGTGAGTACGTGCGATGCGGACTCTCGACCCGCGACACAGCCGCGCGCGCCTCTAATGCCGTTCCCTCGCTCAAGGGACGCGCACGTTTCGTAGGCGCCTCTCGCTCGCTCATTGATTATTCGTTATTGTCACTGTTACGAGTACATAGTATTACTGTCAAGAATATAATTATTGTATCATTTATCGTGAGTGTTAATTATTTGTATACCTACAACTCCACTAGCGCTACACATATTAATAATAAATATAACGATAAAAATCATGTTTACAGGACTGTGAAAAGTTGATGAAATCTCATGATATCTATGTAAAGAGAAATATCGTCGTTTATCCGTCCGTAATAAGTTGATGTGTCACGCAATATTAGAATGATTGATGAGCAGTCGGCATTCACGGCTCTCAGATGACCACAGCTTTGTGCCCATGTGATACACTCTGTTTACGACCCGAATTAGTTTGGAAATCCAGTACCGCCGCAGACATGGAAGTCAAACGTGACTTTGACTATACCTACGTATACATAGGTTTATTATTTATTTGTTTTCATTTGGGTTCAGTACTCTAAGTATAATACATCATAGGTACATACATATAACCACGTCTATATTCCGGAGAAGGTACGCAAAGGTGTCAAAAGGATAGGCACAATTATTATTTATTGGATACTATAAATAAAATCAATTACATTCTAGTTAACGTATAATAAAATAATCTTACAATCTAATAAGATACTACGAGGAAAGCTTTTATATTATTTTACCTAAGTAATGTTCGATTTTAATAAGCTTTATACCGATAGCTTTATATTTTATGAATTTAATTATTACTAAACAGGTACATACGTTAGAAACTTCGCAATTAATTCATGTAAAATCTACTTGTATCTAGCAGTGGCAGTATAACATTAAAATTGGACAATAAATTAATTAACGTGTCTGCAATATAATTACACTATATTAGTCCGGGTAGCCCAGTCTTGTCCCCTTACATGAACTTTAGGTCTGAGGCCACCGTAGCATACCCCAGCTGGCTCGGGCCGGCTCGGCGAGATGTCTCGTGCGGTGTTCCACAGGGTTCGGTACTGGGGCCGCTTCTGTGGAACATCGGCTACGACTGGGTGTTGATTGGTGCGTTGCCTGAGGGCCCTAGTCACGGCGCGAGGTGCAACGCATCAGGAGGCAGCAATCAAGGTCACGACCGGTGTTGCTCAAGTCGTGGGTCGGATAAGGGGGCTGTGACTGGAGGTGGCCCTGCACAAGTCCGAGGTTCTTTGCTTTCACGGACATCGGAACGGTCCCAGCATAACTGTAAGTAACGAGTTAACGAAAGGTATCCCCACTGGGCCAAGTCGATTTATTAAAAAAAAGTGCTGTCCATCGACACGAGAAAAATAAGAAGTAGATAAGTATCTACATATATATTGAAGGTACACAGAAGCTGTGTACCTTCAAAATTGGGAATTTCAATCCATACCTATCCTTCAATCTATACCTACTACATCTGTTAGAAATTGTATGTAAATAAATGAAATACCCGTAATATGAATCTGCGTAGGAAAGGCATCTTTACTAGTACCTATAATATGCTTTTACCAGTAGATACTTGTAGTCACAACATAGTTGGTTCATTCATCACACAAGGCTCGACGCGCACTTTACCGGTTTTTGTGTCAATATTTATCGACATGGGAGTTCAAATTACAAGCCTTTCATTAAACCCGCAGAGACCACAGAGGTGGTCAAAGTCCGCCGGGCGCCACTGGACATACCCTCTGCTAGTAACCAGGGACGCCCGGCAACGGACGTTAGAGCGGCAGCGGCCTTGGGCCGCGGAATTAAAAAAAAAAAAAAAAAAAAAAAAAGCCTTTCATTAAAAAACTGGGGCAAATTTGGCTGTAACAATGAATATATTTTAGCAATGTGAGAATCAAATTTGAATATAAAGTAACAATTACGTGAGATTGATGTTAAATTAATGTAAGGGTTCTACAATAACGCAAAAATGTTCTCAAGTTTTAACCTTGACATTTTCACTTCGTTTTCTTAAAGAAAAAAATTTGTTCCTTATATAATGGCTAATTCCATCTACGTAATCACCTACGTTAAATCTCCAAAAATATTTTTATTTAAATTTATTGAAATTATATAAATACAGGTATATGTCATAGTATATAATATAGGTACATGGGGCACACCAAAAGTTTTGCACTTCTAGCTAATAGGAACTATTTGAATTTCGAATGTTATATTTTTTTAAACGTTGCAACCTGCTTAGTAATAAAAAAAAACAATTGGCGGGAAATCATTTGTCTACATGTTAACAAAAAACACTTGTACACCGTTTCACTTTTATTTAATATGCACTACACTGTCTAACATATCTTCAAGCCATTGTATGGCTTGAAGATATGTTAGACAGTGTAGTAAAATATCTGTTTAATAAATATGTAAAGTGAACAACAACCTTTGATAATGCTATAAAGCGAAACCGGTCAGGTTAAATCCTGCATATTAAATAAAAGTGAAACGGTGTACAAGTGTTTTTTGTTAACATGTATTACTATAAGTTTCACCAAGTGCCGACAATCGAAACCATCAACTATATAAATCATTTGTCATTTGTTTTTTATCCCACATCAAAGTTCTACGTATGCAACGAAAATGGAATTAAGTCGAAAAGATTTTACAGCGATGATTTTTTATGATTTTAAAAGTTCTCTTTCTCCGCAAGACTGTACCGCTCGTCTTGAAAATGCTTTTGGGAGAGAATCCACCTTGTTTGAGCACCGTGAGGCGATGGTTTGCTGAATTTGAGAGAGGTCGAGTTTCTTTACATGATGAATTTCGTGAAGGGCGGCCTTCAACTGCCGTCAACGAAAATAACGTGGCTACTGTTAAGCGGTTAATTGAAGAAAACCCGCGGATTACCTATGAGACAATTCAAGGACTATTGGGGATTGGTATGAGTCAAATCCAGAAAATTTTACACGAAGAATTGAAAGTTCGGAAACTTTGTTGTCGTTGGATCCCTCATGAACTGACAGCGGAGCAAAAGCGGGCTCGCGTGGAATGGTGCTCACAGATGGTACTGAAGTACGACCACGGATATTCTAATGCTGTTTATGACATTGTCACAGGAGACGAAACGTGGATTTACTGTTTTGAACCTGAAAAAAAAACAGCAATCTTGTGAATGGGTGTTTGAAAATGAGAACAAGCCAACAAAACTGAGGCAGGCGAGAAACGTTGGTAAAAAAATAATCGCGTTTTTTTTCTCAGCTACGGGTCCCATCTGTACAATTCCTCTTGAAGATCAAAAAAGTGTTAATGCCGAGTGGTATTCTAACATTTGTTTACCCAGGGTGTTAGAAAAAGTTCGCGACAGCGACCCAAAAGCCGCGTTCTCCTACATCATGACAACGCTTCTTCGCACACGGCCAACAAAACAAAGTTATTTTTAGCTTCCGAAAAAGTACAACTCGTCACCCATCCTGCGCAAAGCCCCGACCTAGCACCCTGTGATTTCTGTATTTTCCCCAAAATCAAATTTGATGAGAGGTTTCAATTTTACCAACTCCGAAGAGGCAGTGATAGCGTTCAATCAGCACGTAGAAAACATGCCTTCAGATCTGTGGTCCTCCTGTTATAAAAAATGGTTCGATCGCATAAAAAAAAGTTTAAAATCTAAAGGAGAGTATTTTGAAAAGCAATAAACATAATATTTTGGTTTTAACATGTTTTTTTTTAAGTTACGCAAAACTTATAGTGTGACCTACGTATTCTGTCAAATATTTAAATAATTATCAGCCGGTTTCTGAATGGAGAATTTCAAGTTGAGTTTCTAGTGAGGACATAAACTGCCAAAAGTTCAAAAATTTTGACATTTTACGTAGGTAGAGAATTATGAATTGAGTATTTGTTGAGTACCATAAATACTCAATTCGAAATTCTTAATTATGAAAGCGGTAGTAGGAACCTTAGTACCTATTTGATTTGCATGGGTAGGTACTACAGTGGAATTGCCTGAAGTCCTTCATATCATCCAGCTCTTGCTTAGACTGTGTTTGGAGATCAACAGTGTCATCGCCGTATGGGAGTGATAGGTTTCAAAACAGAAAAGATTTCTTATTCCCAATACTCACGGGCACTCATTACCGTATAAATTAAAAAGTAAAACTAAAACTCGTCACGTTTTCTTAAATTTTCAAAGAAAAATGGGCAATTTTTCTCTTTTTTTCACACAAATATTTGATTCGTTCCGGGAATCGAACCCGAGGCTCCGAAGTCGAAAACCGATGCCTACCGACCACGCCACCGGAATAGTAGTTACATAATTGTAGCAATAAAGTTATTATGATCATTGTTACGCGCTGCTACCTGAAGGGAATCGCTGACGAAGCACCGGATACATATTGATATTGATCCATCCAACGGAAACGACATCGCTGCGTTTGCGAATTGTGACGCAAATAGATACTTTCCTAAATTATTGTATTAATTAAATTATTATTCCATATTCTTACTTCGAATAGGTTTCATTTATATTAAATTAGTTATAATTAATTGTAAAAGTTTTCTTAAAATTAAAATAAGTGAAAATCAATTTGGTTTTTTTTTTCAATCTTCCGATTGCAGCTAACGTAATTTCATATTAAAAATATACAAACACTCCGTAAACATTTACTTTACTAAAGCATACAACTTTGGAATTTCGTGTTGTCTTTACCCCTCGGTACTTTAAATCCAAACTAAAGTTTGTAAACGGTTTAACGGCTTTAACTAAAGTTCTTAATATGAAGAAGATATTTTTGCAAAAGAGATACTGTGATAAAGTTTAGTATGACAAAACCTATATTGTATTTAAGTATAAGAAGGTACTATGAAATTAGATTTACGATTCGATCTTTGTCATAACCATGTCATAACTATTTGTCCGAATAACAATTAATTAATCTCCGTGTATAGTGTGATGGGCACCTTTGCACCGGGCACGAGCAGGGGCGGGTTATTTCATTGAACTATTTTATTTAGTATTAAGGTGACATATTTATTTTGTTAAAATATTAATCTCCCACCTAATTGAATTAAATTATTTTTACGAAGCACCCTTATCCAGGATCGGAGTTATAGGGATACCAACATCTCTGCGGACCCAAGTAAACAAATTGGCGAAATGTGGACGAAATCAGCTCCTCTGTCAATCCCTTCTGGGATAAAGACGTGATTTGTGTCTATCTGTATATCGTATTAGTTTGAAGTCACTTATATAAAAAGGACTTCGTCCGTCAAGCATTCAGTTTTAACGGTGTCATGAAAAGGTGTACCTTTGCGCCTTATCCGTCAGACATATGCAATATCTTCAGAGTGATAGATGGGCAAACGCCTCATACCATACGCGTCATAATGTTCGAACTAAACTATGATATTGCACGTATACTACGTAAAGAAGTGGTGACTTGTGATTTTTGGTACGTATGCAAATATGAAGCGTCACTTAGGTGGAAAAAAAGGTTTGTAAAGTCGCTTTAGACTAAAACATGCTCAAATAAAAATTTACCTAGTTAGTAATTGCGTCATATCTTTGAACCTATTTTAAAGTTGTCAACAAGCAGATCTAGTGTTCAAATACTTTGATCATATTTCTATCAATGTGTCATAGTTTACTGACAATTTGAAAGAATCATCTATTTTTCCAAACTTTTATTAAAGTGCATTGTAATACCATTTGCATTATTTTCCTTCTACTAACGCATTCAACGAAAAATTTAACTTTTACCTAGAAAGCGAAAGCAGTCAGCGCTGAATAGCTGCGAGTATGAATAAATGAAACCAGACAATAGGTTGTAATACAATTGCGCTGAAAAGACGCTCGGTCCCGTGTGTTCTATTTCCATACAAGAGACACGGTTCGCAGGTGCAGGGTACAATGTACGATGCACGGAATGGCAACAATGCAGTGCAGTGATTGCACTTTACCACTTGACTGACAGTTGTTTGGGCTTGCGAATTAGAGTTTTGTGTAAATCTGGTACGACTATAAATAGAATGCAAGTTTCTGGAAAACGTTTTACATTTTTCTTCCTGTACTGTCCCACCGCAAAGGCCACAAATTACTAAATTACTAAATATTTGTATTTGGTTTTCACTCGTTGTAATCGTGATATTGGTTAGAATGAACTAATCATATTCATAGGTTGACTGGCCTCATAATTCTGTTTGCATAGCAATAACATACGTTTTTTACTATAGACTAACATTTTTATAAAAATGTACAGCAGAACACTACAATCTTTTTAAATAACCCTATGATAAACTCTTTGTTTTCTAGAACTTTCTTATTATATTTTCTGAATAAAAGAACTATTGCCAAAATAAATGATTGAATTCAGTTTTGTTTTCCGGAAAGAGCAAACATACAACACGAAGTCCATTTTTAGAGCCTGTAATTAACATAAAAAAATACTTTTAAATATTTAACGAAGGTCATTCTTAACAAAGGCAGTTATTAAACTTTAATACTACCATTAAAATAACAATGTATAAAATTACACAAATAAAATCACTAAGGAATTAATTGGTTTTATATTGGTAAAGTGATTAAAAAGAAAACTATTTTTCAAATTATACACAAGCCTCTTTCTTACGATAATACTATTTGATGGGCAATTTAACAACCCCCTAAGTGGTTTATTTCCTTTTTAAAATAGTTAACTTAATCCTCCGCACCAAATACGGAACCCTAAAAATTTCTCCCTATTTCTCCTGATCACGGCACCACGCGTGAACTTTTTTTTCTTGGGTTTGCTATGTACCCACACAAACACCCTTGCAGACCGATGCGGGATAAAGCTCGACTCCCAAAGATGTGGGATAACACCTAATCCCGCCCTGACAGGGGCTGCCTGCACGGCGGCACCCCAAGGTTATTGTAACGTGGGTGTACCTGAGACGCTCGGAAATGCACGAAAAGACACCTGACCTATCTAGATATAAAACAAACTAGTTATCCCGACGAACTTTGTATCACCTCAAAAAAAAAATATATATAAACAATTAAAAAAAAAGAAAAAGAATATTTTAATATTTCATGCAAATGTATGTAAATTGAAAAACGCGACGGACGGACAGACAGACTGATAGACAAATTGTCGTATTAAATATATAGATAACTTTTTTTTTTTTTTTTTTTTTTTTTTTTTAATTCCGCGGCCCAAGGCCGCGGCCGCTCTAACGTCCGTTGCCGGGCGTCCCTGGTTACTAGCAGAGGGTATGTCCAGTGGCGCCCGGCGGACTTTGACCACCCCTGTGGTCTCTGCGGGTGTTTGGTCGGGACGAGAATCCCGCGTCATTGGGGTCGGGTTTTATCCCGCGTCAGTGAGTGAATCTGGTTGCGTGCTATGGGGCAAAGGCCCCGCAGCACGCAACCCTTCTAGCCTGCTTCTGCAAGGACGGTGGGTGGCGATCCCGCCGTCCTCAGGCCCCGATCATGGAGGACGATAGTCTTGGGCGTAGTCGCGTAGTCTGGGGCGGCCTGGCCGCCGACTACGGAACTCGGCGGGGAGGGTACGCTCCCTCTCCCTCCCGGCCGCCTCCTTCGCGAGCATGACTTGCTCGCAGAAGGACACGGCCGCGTTCCACCTACTCCCGCTGGATACCATGGCTTGAAGCATGGTCCCCAGCGAGAGGGTATCCACGCCCAGACCCACTACGAGGTCCCGGCGCTGACTCGCCCACGCTGAGCACTCCACCAACGTGTGGAGTGCGGTGTCGTCGTCGGAAACCTCGCAGTGTTGACACCGGGGTGTGACCTCACGATGCATGCGAAACAGATAGCTACCGAAGCATCCATGCCCGGCAACCATCTGCGTCGCACGGTACGTGAGGTCACCATGCTGCCTCTGCAGCCAATCGTCCATGATCGGTCTCACCGCCGCGATGAAGATGGCACCCCCCTTGGGTTGCTCAAGTCGCACCCTCCATGACTCCATGAGATCCTGGCGGAGTTGGGACCGCTGGTCCTCGATTTCTCGAGACGCAGGCCTGTGGTCCCGCTCCAGCGCCTCCTTGCGCCATTGGAACAATGACGCAAGGGCTCTCGCTTCCAGGTCCCATGGAGGGGTCCCGGCTAGGAGACATGCAGCCTCTCCGGAGATCGTGCGGTACCCCCGTACGGTTCTGACGGCCAAGGTTCTAAGTGGTCTGTTTAACAGAGTCACGTTCCCCTTGACCGCCAACCTATCCGCCCATACGGGAGCCCCGTATAGGGCCATACTCCGCACGATCCCCAGGTACAGTCTCCTGCAGGAGGCGTTGGGTCCCTTTAGGTTGGGCATCAGTCGCGAAAGCGCGACCGATGCCTGCGTCACCTTGGGAACCAAACTTCGGAAATGTGGTCCGAAGTTCCATCGGCTATCAAGTACGATCCCTAGGTACTTCATCGAGGGCTTGATGCCGATGCTAACGCCTCCCACATTTATGCTGGAACCTTCTGGTGGACCGTTCCGAGGTCTGTGAAAACACAGAACCTCGGACTTGTGCAAGGCCACCTCCAGTCCCAGCTGCCGTATCCGACCCACGACTCGAGCAACACCCGTCGTGACCTTGAGTGCTGCCTCCTGGTACGTTGCACCCCGCGCCGTGACGAGGGTATCGTCGGCGTAGCACGTTACGCCGACACCCCTAGGCAACGCACCCCGCAGCACCCAGTCGTAGCCGATGTTCCACAGAAGCGGCCCCAGGACCGACCCCTGCGGAACACCGCACGACACATCTCGCCGAGCTGGCCCGAGCCAGCTGGGGAAAGCTATGGCCCTCTCCGAGAGATAGGCCCCGACAATACGACGGAGGTAGAGAGGCGTTTCGTGATACACGAGCGCCTCCCTAACGCAGCTCCATGGCAAGGTGTTGAACGCGTTGGCGATGTCAAGAGACACCGCCACCACCACCTTGCCCTGCGAGACTGCTTCCTCCGTCAGGCTCTTCACGCGCATGATCGCGCTCACGGTGGAGCGTCCCCGACGGAAACCGAACTGGTTATCCGCCAGGTCTGGCCCCACACTCGTGAGATGCTCGACGAGGCGTTCCGCGATAATGCGCTCAAAGAGCTTACACACCTCGTCGAGCAACACGATCGGCCGGTATCCGGACGGTGAGTCCACCGGCCGCCCCGCCTTACGGATCAGGACCAGTTTCCCCGTCCTCCACACCTTGGGAAACTGGCCCCTTTCGAGGCATGCGCTAAAGAGCCCCATCAGAAATATATAGATAACTTGTCATTCACATACACCTTACTCGTAACCAACTATTAACACGGTATAGGGAAGAGAATTAAAACAAGTTAAAAATATGGCAAAAATTTGCCATTATTGCGATTTAGTTTTCGAAAGTTTTTTCATAAAATCTAAAAAATGTCACATGACATGAAGTTGAACATCATTTTAGAGGTTTTTGACCATGCTGAGTTGATGGCAGCTGGTCTTGAGTCTCTAACTACTACCGTTCTCGATTTGACCTCGTTTTGACCTTGACCTTGAGATCAGAGGTCAAAGGCCAAGTTCATTTTGGAGGTCTTTGACCATGCTGAGTTGATTGCAAGTGGTCTTGAGTCTCTAACTATTACCGTTCTCGATTTGACTTTGACCTTGAGACCAGAGGTTAAAGGTCAAGTTCATTTTGGGGGTTTTTCGACTATGCTAAATCGATTGGCGTTTACACTGAGTCTCTAGTTCTTACCGTTCTCGAGTTGAAAGTTATTCATGGACGGACGGACATTACTGTTGTATAAGAGATTTTCGTTTCGGGTGAGGGGCTCATGGTCTAGTGGTAACCGACAATGTTAACACATTTCAAAGTTTAAGCAACATCGACTCAGGCCGGTCTTAGAATGGGTGACCATTTCTTAAGACATTGAGACCCCTCCGTGCCTCGGAGAGCACGTTAAGCCGTCGGTCCCGGTTGTCATAAGAACATCTATGGCAGTCGTTAGGGGTAGTTGGAGCCCTAAATCAAAAATCCGACCGGTCTAACTACAGAACTTCGATATCGCCCATGGGTTGTGGAGGTCAGATGGCAGTCGCTTCACGGAAAATATCGAAGTTCAGCCGAATCGCAGTTAGACTGGAAAGCCGACCCCAACTGAGTTGGGAAATAGCTCGGTGAATGATGAAGAAATTTTCGTTTCGAAAACTCAAAAAAATTGTTAACGTATTTAAGTGTACCTTCATACACGATGAAAGTTTAATGTCTGGAATATAAAAAAGTTAGTAAACTACTGAATGTACAGCCAGTTCCCACGAGCAATATTCAAGTCGCGTTATTGGTACGTGAAGCGTAGAACGAGCAGTTTAAACTACCCAATTAATTCTACAATTTCACGTAATATTTGTTGGTAAATCATGGAATAATCACTGAATTAGTTTGCTGGAAAGTACACAATACCTACACCGGTTAAATACAGTTCTATCTTGGGAGAAGCTTACTGTGGGTAGGTACCTACCTATATTTACACAAGTAGGTCCTTGAAATAAATAAAGATACATTATGTACCTAAATACTTATAACGTCATCATCCTCATCAGCCCACATCAGTCGACTGCTGGACATAGGCCTCTCCAATGACACGCCACATCCTCCGATCTTGGGTCAATTTCATCCTGCTATACGGCTAATGTCGCTCCACCGAGCCTCGGGGCGTCCCACGCTACGCTGGCCGATTCGCGGTCTCCACTCCAGAACCTGCTTGGTCCAGCGGTTGTCGGTTCTGCGACAGATATGACCGGTCCATTGCCTACAAATTATTATTTATAACCAACAAATTATTATTTTCTTGTGGAAATTGAGCAAGAAAGAACATGAGCAAAAGAACTTTTTAATAAAGAAAATTGTAATTTATAACATCCTACTGATAGTAAAGACATAAGCTACAAGATTATTAACACACTACCGTTAGATAGCTTAGAGATATAGACAGAACAAAGTTGTAATATATAGCTAAGTATTATGTCAAAGATTCAAGGAATCTCACCCTATCGATTTTAATTACCTACTTGTAACGGGCACTATTTTCCTGCTGAGCCGAGAAAAGTATATCTATTTACCAAATTCTGTGTGGAAATCTTACACCTGATGTTCAGTTTTTCAACAAGAGTACCTATTACTAAACCAACGGGTCCGTCAGGAAGCCCTGACTTGAATTTAAAGTGCAGAGTAAATGGATCTAAGTAAATTGAAATTCTCTGAAATTAAAGCACACTACACGATGTTAGTTGTATCCCCTGAGCTTTGGGGAGACGGGAGTGAGGCAAATGAGGCAGCTTTGGGATGAAGTTAGAAACTTCAATGTATAGTACTGTCTGTCTCACACTCGGCCACTATGACTCGGGGCAAATTCACATTGGGATTAAGTTGGGCATATATTATCGTCTTCACATGAATTCAATTTAAGTCACCCATTATAAATGCTTTGTTAGACTGTTATATGACATACGTATTGTATAGTTTTGGTTTGTGCACTTTAAATAAAGAAATATGTAAGGACAATTTTCACAACGCCATCTAGTCTCAAACTAAGCAGATCTTGTGATATGAGTACTAGATAAGTTGATTTCTCAACTATCACATTACCAAATTTCAAAATCCAGCAAGTGCAAATCATCGTCAAAACATTTTGTATAGCTTACCTTTATATCTTAACTTTATATCTTCAAAGTAACCAATTATTTTCCGACTTTAAAAAACGTAACATACAAATTGAATGCTTAATATTTCTCGTACCCTAATTAAAAATGTGGGTTGTAAAGTATCAAACACCTAGACCTAGAGTATCATTATGCTAATTTGGAGCAAGCTTTTACAAACTCACTTTTTGTAACAAAGACACTGAAACCTACTACAAATAATGTTATTATTTCCAACAGAAACTTACAAACTTATTTACTGGCGAAGAAAACTCTGGGCAGATCTCTTTCCTGCGGTTTTCTTTTACCAGTTCAGTTAGTTTTAACTTTTCCAAACTAAATGGAACACCAATAAAAACGTGACGTTACACTAATTTAGTGTAAGAAATGTAGGTAAGGTAATCTGGAGTTAACTCCACATAAAGGGGCATATCACCGTTTTCCAGCTCTTTAGTACTTTACCCTGTGTGTCTGCAGCAATTGCACTGGGAAAATTTGAATAGACCTTGAATATATTTATAGGGCAATTTAGCACCCGGGTTGAAGTCCTCGTTGTCGAGTCGAGTTGGATCTTAATTTTCAAGTACTGTAGCTCTAATATCTTTTACTAAACAATACAATAGAATGAATTAAAGGCAGCGTCTATGCCTTTTAGTCCTGGTGAAGTCTCAAAACACACAGACATACTAAAATACATAGTGTGGTTTAGCCGGTATAGGTTTGACATTCCCACTTTACTAGTATCTAACGGCTTCCACAAGTTAAAAAAATTTAAAATTATCTTGAAAGTTTTTATTAAAATCTTTTTAGATAGAGTTTTTAATATTGCAACTTTAAAACTCCATTGAAACTTATGACGCATATTTGTCTAATAACACTAACATAATAATTATATTCACGTTCCCCTATACTACGGCTAGTGAAACATGAGAATGTACTGTTTTGAAACTTTTCACCAATTCAAGACGGTGCGCTCCGCCGACTTAAACTTTATCTAACAGCTGATTGCGATGCTCTTCTTGAGAAGACTATCGTTAGAATTTTTCTTTTATTTTTCCTTTATGTTTGTTAGTGATCTGTGACTGGTGGTTTTAACCTTTATTGAACGGTATATATGCGTGAAATACTGATAAAATAAAGTTGCAACTCTGCAGACAGGTTGATTATGATAACATTTTTTAAGAATACTGTTATCGCATAGCAGTTCCTATTACCCCTACAGGTAAACTAAAAACTACGTATGTTTGGAGTGACTAATGTGATCCTACTCCTAACACAACCGGAATTCAAAAAACGTGGTGTAAATGCACATCTAACCCTTTAACCACCAGTCTACGGAAGCTTCAAAATCGTTTGTTTGAAGTTTTTCAAACACTTAACTTTTAATTATCGAACAATCAAAGCTACTTTCGAGAGTATGCTTCATTAGTTTATACAAAGAGCAGTAGTATAGTGGTAAATATAAGCTAGGTCTTTGTTCAGTTTGTAATTTAGGATTCATATTCCGTATTCATAATAAACTTTCAAAAACATGTCACTGACAGTAAAGTTGTATTAACGAAGGCTCCGCTCTTAATAATGATCTGTCTTACCGGAGCTCTATTGTTCTATATATTGCGTTGCTTATATAGTATTATTTGTGTTAATATAAGCTACTTTGTGTGATTTGCATTGATATAACTCGTAAAGTTTTCTTTGAAATCCGCTTATGTCTAAGTTGTACTTAACGAACAAAGACAATTTAAAAGCTTGTCGTCTTAGTAAACTTTACGATATAAAAATTAACATAACATATAAACATAGCTTAGTTAGGGCATTTTTAGACAAGCGTATTTTTCACCGGACAACGGACCGTTGTTTTCACCGGATTCACCGGTGGTGTATAAGAAACAATGAATGCTATTACACGAACCGGACACAGGTCCGTCGAACAAATGGTGCCGAATGTACCGCGACCTCCTCTCGCCCATCCGATTTCGGTGAAAAAAACCGACATGAAAAAGTGCATTTAGTTTTGATTACTTGAAAGTGCTAATTTTAAAGGTTTGCTTACCCAGTGTACCTACTTTTTATTCTTTAATTAAATAGTATATTTTAACCGAATTCAAAATATTTGCATCTCAATACACGTGCGTTTCCAAATGTATATTGTATGCATGTGAAGTTCGTGAATAAACACACACACATAAACTCACCTTTTGCCCTTTTACTAATTTTGTTCTCACATATTTCTGCATCAAATCTATGCTATAATAAAACAGTAGATTTTATATATTTATATAGGTAACCTACGTAAAATTTCATTTACAAAACTGGGTGTGGGCGATGTAAAAAGATTTATAAAAAAATAAAAATAAATAAAAATAAATCTTGTACATATTCTATACTTAATTATATTAATTACTATTTTTGAATTTTACATATTAAATTTATTGTATTATTATTCTCATGCTTTTGTATAGATTAGCAGCACATAACTAATAAGTGATTATTTTATCCACTCTCAAAGTAATTCAGCGATAAGTTTTTCATTGTATTAATCCAGTACTTGTACTTAGCCCGCCGGGCGCCACTGGACATACCCTCTGCTAGTAACCAGAGACGCCCGGCAACGGACGTTAGAGCGGCCGCAGCCTCAAACCGCGGAATTAAAAAAAAAAGTACTTGTACTTGTACTTATAGGCACGGGCTGATCTCCGCAAGTGCACGACTAGTGCGCGGGTTTTGCGTGTGGGTAGGACTCTCTCACTCGAGCAACCGATCTCTTCCAGGAACGCTAGCCGGCCCGCATGTTATGCAGAGTTTTAGGGACTGATCCTGGAGTCCCGAGATGCCTTTTCCGTTTCCGGCTTCCTCGCAGTGCTGTATTAACCCAGTTGTCGACACATTATTTTCTTAGATGGGTGATTTTCAACACTCATCACACTAACAGGTCATATAGTACCTATATCATCTAGTGGCACATATTGTATCTTATATAATTACATAATATGCAAAAGACGTGAATGGCTTTATTGCGTATACACGTATATACCTAGTACGATGTCATAGAGATATGTTATAGCAAAAATATGGCTGCCGGCAGAAGTCAGTTTGTATTGTGGGTACGACACTTGTGTAAATATTTATGTACCTACGCTCCTAGAAGTTCCTATAGATTGTGAGTATTGTGAGTCTATAGGTAGATGTTGAAGTTTTATTGACACTCGTGTTTTCAAGTCATTATTAGAAAATTGTGTAACGAACTATGGCATTTAATAAATACAGTCTATTCTAATATCACTGTTTTCTAAGATCAATAAATACGACTGAATATTCTTTTAGTATCGGCACAAATATAAGAATACTATACTACAATCGGAGAGCTCATTTTTCGAGGGCACTTTAAATATGAAACGTTATGAGTCGGCCGTTGTTGCAAAATAATAAAAAAAAAATTTTAAGTGCGGTATAATTAAATTTAAAACGTTTGATACTCAATGTAAGTGTAAAACTTTAATTTTATTTTCTTTTTAACTCAAATGTTAATTATGTAAATATTTATAGTGGGTTTTATGATATGGATTTGAAAAAAAAATGCACACTTATTAGACCCTATTACAAAGACTTCGCTGTCCGTCCGTCCAACCGTCCGTCCGTCAGTCCGTCTGTCTTGGGCTGTATCTCATGAACCGTGATAGTTTTAAAGTTGAAATTTTCTCAGATGATGTATTTCTGTTGCATCTATAACAACAAATACTAAAAAACAGAATAATCTATATCTATACTACTATTATAAACGGGAAAGATTTGGATGTTTGTAATGAATAAACTCAAAAACTACTGTGCTGATTTAAAAAATTCTTTCACCATTGGAAAGCTACATTCGCCTTGAGTAACATAGGCGACTTTTTATCCCGGTAAGTGTTCCCACGGGAACGAGTAAACTAAATGACGCGGGCGGAGCTGCGGCGATCAGCTATTAATAAATATTTTAAAGGGTTCCGATACAACAAACGTCAATTTTGCCGTTTTGGTACGTGCTACACACGATTACTCCATATCTCTACGCACGCATACGCTACGCACGATGTGAACGCTACCGCTACGCAATTCATTATAGAGGAAAACCTCTAGCCCGGCAAACTTGGCTTCGCCAAAAATCACTTTTATTTATAATGTATGCATTTTATACGCACGCAACACTATACGCATAATCATTCACTCACTCTTCCAAAATCCTACTCTTGCTCTTTCCCAGTCCTTTGAGAGTCGCCATATTGACCGCACCCGCAAAACGCTTACGCAAACGCTTCTCTATTCCCCGTGGAATTTCCCGTGGGCCCTCGCTTTCAACGCTGCGTGTGAAGTACAGGAAACCAAACCGAACATTATCCAAGAAAAAGTGACGTGCATAAACTTTACACCAGTGTTCCCTCTAACGCTTTTGCCGAGGAATTAGGAAGACCAGCAGAGACGGACGTGCCTAGGAACACCACGAAACCAGATTCAGATACCTCTCAATCCTTGCCTCGCCACTACGGAACCCTTTGCGTGGGAGTCCGACTCGCAATTGGCCGGTTTTTTGGAAGCTGTCCTGACAATTAGAAGTTGTATTTTTTAATCATTGATTTTACTCACGAAGTTAACTTAAATGAATCGAATAACTCCCCTAATTTACGTGTAGGGCGGGAAGGTAACCCAATTTTTTTTTTCACTTGTAGGTGTAGCAAATATACATATCTATGCAAAGTTTCGCGTTTCTAGCACCAACCGTTTAGGAGGAAAGCCGAGGACGGACGGACGGACGGACGGACATAACGAAACTGAGGGTTCTGAGATTTTTACTACGGAACCCTAAAAATGATTTCGATTGCAAAAGTTCCCATGTCAAGATTTGATATTGCAATGTATGAAAAGTTCAATGACACAATGGTAACCTTTACGTTAACTATAAATGCATTGATGGTTATTCACAGCAAACTTAGCTTTTAATCGTAGTGGAAATAATAGTCAATGCTTTTAACCAATTAACATTAAAATCGTTTAATTATACGATCCAGTTACATTTTCACTAATTAAAAGTAACTGTTTATAAGTTTTGGAAATTTATATTAAGTAATTTAAGCAATTTCAATGAGAATATCAGCTTTTGATAGTACTTTTTACATCGGTTTTCAAGTTGTGTAACTTAAACTTACCTATAAAGGTTTCAATGGAAGTTCAATGAGCATTTAGCAAGCGATGATTTTGATCCCCTTTTTAGGGTTCCGTAGTTCAAGTCTCGGAAACCCTATCCAGACACGCACTTTGCCGGTTTTTTTAATACGAGTATCAAAAGAATCTATACTATACGGCGACAGCGTATACGACGACCGCCTTGGTCTATGATACTACATAAATGCATTAAGTAGTCTAAAACTCCCGAACGACTGGACTGATTTACCAGAGTTTGGTTTCGCAATATTTTTAGTAAAATGTAAAAAAAATATGCACGTTAACCTAATTTTTACATTTAACTTACATGGAATTAAAGCTCCTAAATATTACGAGAATAAATACCTACGTGATGTATCAGTTAACTAGCGGCATTTCATCAAGTTTCGCAGGTACTTTCCAAACAACGTGGGTTGTTACTTAATTATATAAAGTTAAAGTATTGCTGTTCTTAGTTAACCCTATCTAATGAGCTGTAAACAATGGCCTTAATAAAGTGGAAAACTGCGGATGCAAATTTAATTTCGAAAAACCAACGGACCGGCACAAAGTAATTAACGTGAAATAGACTCTGTATACATAACATTAATGTTTTTATTTTTACATAAATTGAATTGCTTTTGAACTTTTTGTTTTTTTAATCATTAAATTACTACGACACGATTATGAGCTCAGTTATATAGAACTGGCTTGCGATTATAACACAATATTGTTTGAAAACTATAAGCACAGATATTCTCTCACAACTTCATCTAGCCCAAATTAAGCTACTATAAGCATGTGCTATGGGATCTAGATTTGGATGTTTGTTTGTTGCTTCATCACACGGATGACATTTAAAAATTGTTTCAGCCATATTTGAGAACAAAATAAAAACCAGGGTTTTTATTGTTTTTCACACCTCAATCCGAACCTGGAAAATTTATGTCAATGAGTTTCCCCGTCAGCTGTACCACTATTCAAATACACGTTCGTGGTAAATTTGAACGACACCAATAGAGTGGTTTGGGTTGTAGCTTTCCGTACCAACATACATACATTTTCAAGAAATTACTTTCGTCGACTTAGACAAGCTGAGAGAACAACTCAAAATCTCACAATCATTTTTTTACACGATTAAAATACTTCCACTTATTGAATACTAGCGGACGCCCGCGGCTTCGCCCGCTTGACAAATTACACAAAAACCTTCTTCGAGAACCACTCTATCTATTAGTGAAAACCACACCAAAATCAGTTGTGTAGTTTTAAATATCTAATACGGAACGTGCAACTTTGTTTTATACTACGAGTATGTTATGATAAGTAAAATTAAAACCGAAGTGTAAAAATAATACAGTGACGTGTAAAATTCATACAGTCAATGCACAAACTACTAAATGCAATGAAATATTATATATTATTATCATTTTGAACGCTATCTTATCCTGAACCAAGCTAAAGGAAAAGTAAATTTTCTTAAAGAGGTAATTTATACAGCGGAAAGTATATTAGATTATTGAGACTAGGTATAGATAGTCTTACTCATACACACAAAAGCATGTCTTTATCCCTGAAAAGGTAGACAGAGATGTTAGTTACATCCATATTTCAACAGTCAATTGCTGAACCCACGAAATAGGGGTAGATGCTAATGCCGACTTTCCATATATTTCTCAGAGTCTTATCCAGCTGTCAGCTGGTTCATTATGTGGGCCCCAAAGATATTAATTTGAACCTATATACACCTATAACAAGCATACAGTAGCTTTAACTAGTTATAAATGTGTAAATTTAATCAACAATTAAATTTAAGTATCCACAACGGAACAGGATCAACAATGAGTGTTTTCAAACATCATAAGATTTTATGTAAGTTGTTTAAATGGAACAATTTTAGAAAACACTTCTACTTCTCTCTTAATTGTCCTTTTACTCTATTACAAAGTTATAAAAGAAACCATCTAGTGTTAAAAAGAATAAAGTTTTCTAATCTTTTTGTACTACGATCAGTCTCGCTACGTGCTACTCCGTAGCGGCCGCTACGTGACATATAGCGAATGTCGTAGCCTTTATATTTGTAAAGACACGTACTTAAATAATTGCTACAAAATAACATTTATGAACTAACACCAAATATCTTCTAAAAGTGTCGGAGTAAATTAAAAGTTCACGGGTGTTTTTTTTTTAATATTTGGTTCCTCAAATTGACGCCGCCCAAGTTGTGACGACGTCTAGCGATTGTGGGCCATTCTCACAGCACACAATACTATAGAGAGTGGCCCTCAACTTAACGACCTACTGATGTGCCTCTTCACGCTCCGCTTAAAGAACCCAGGATTATATGTGGGAGGAAACACGTGCACAGGCAAGGCGTTCCAGGCCACTATCGTTCGGCAGAGAAACGAACGTTTAAAACGCTCGGTTCTCGCTAACATGCTATCCACTGTGTGGGAGTGGCATCTCTGCCCGGCACGCGTTGTTCGGGATCGGAAGGAAGAGGGTGGGACATCTATTTTATCTTTAAATGTAAAAAGTAGCTAAGACATATAAAGCTTACATATTAATACAACAAAGCTAAGCGTAAGGAATTACTTTTGATAAGTATTATGGAATATTATTTCATACATGATTTATCATCGTCATTCGCCTACAGCCATCGACCGCTGAAAATATGCCTCTCTCATAACACGCCACCACGCGCCCTACGGTTGCCAATACGTCTTTACCCACGAACGCGTCTACTCTAACATTTTGAGGGTTCGGTGATAGATGCGCTTGGTATACTGCTTTTTTTTGTAAATACATACATAGGAAACATCCAGACTTCGGTACAAACGTATCTGTCTTCACACAAAGTTTGTCCCGACGAAAGCGGATGCACTACCGATCACGACACCGAGGCAGTCATTTCAGATTCATTCTGTAATAGTTATTTTATAAGCGACAGTTGGATGCCAATAATAACTCTTTTCAAGAAAGATTTATTGCCTAAAATAACACAATTTATCATAGTCCTTGTACAATTTCTTCTTTTTATTTACGTATCTAGTAAAAACCAATTTATAGGAAAATTACATTTTTAAAACTTTTCTAAAAAGTACGTTAATTAGCTATAAATATTTGTATACGAATATTAGGTTGTAGGGTATTCATTCATATTTATTCAATCTTTGAACACAGGTACATAATAAATTATATCTAAGATGTAATACGATACAATGCTCTGACCATGTTCAACCTATACAGGCATGCAGATTATAATTACAATTATTTGTGACGAATTTTTTCATGTTTAAACTAACTGTTAGTTTAAACTAACAGTTTAAATAAAAAACCTCGACGCTATTATAAATGGGTGGTATCAACACCTCCAGAGTCCAAGTCATTTTGACACCACAGAGGTGGTCAAAGTCCGCCGGGCGCCACTGGAAATGCGTTCTGCTTGTAACCAGAGACGCCCGGCAACGGACGGTACAGCGGAACTAAAAAAAAAGGCAAAACTCTGAAAAAAACTGACCGCAAAAAGTAATAATTCCCTACTATGGACTAGCTAGCGAAACGTGTATATAATTAACGTCTCTATATACTCCCTCGGGAATAAAAGACGAGTCATGTGCTTATTGTTGTGTGTATTAATAAACCATTTTATAGAAACTGTTTTAATTATGCAACTGTTGACATTAATTGCTTCTGAAGTTACGTTATAGTTACAAAACTATTTGAAATTAATAATCCGAAGCGATGACGTTAAACTTTAAGTTGGTACCTACATCCGACTGTTGTGGTATAAGGGGTGGTGGTACAACAATTATTAAATCCTTTATTAAATATCGTATGTAATATATACACAGGTATAAATATCGAGCCAAACTTCAGAGAAATTACGATAGTTTCACGTACAAATAAATACAATTTAATAGTATATGTTTGTCATTCCAAATTTATAGCTAATATTTATTATGAAAGTTAATACGGTACTTACCTAAAAACACATTACTTTTTTGTCTGTGTTTATTCTTGCTAATTTCTGAAATGGTTGTACAGATTTTAACGGGACTTTTACTGGCAGATAGCTCATATTAGCCTGATGAAAAACCAAGTCTAATAGTGAAAGTAAGTAGTAGGTTGAAATAGGTACAAATACTATTTTATTTCAGGTTCTTTTCTCACGGTTCTCCTTTTTTCTTTGTGAATTGGGCTTTAAAAGTAAATTCCTATGTGCTAGCGTTAATAAGCGTTATTTAAAATCTATATCTGGGAACGGGAACGGGTGGACCGATTTGGCTAATTTAGGTCTTGAAATATCCCTGGAAGTCGGGACAGTCAGTTAATATATATTTAACTTTGACATTTACCAGTCTCGTCCGAGAGGCTCGTGGTCTAGTGGTAACCGAAAATGTTAACAAATTGCAAAGGTTAAGCAACATCTAGTCTTAGGATGGGTGACCATTTCCTAAGACACTGAGACCCCTCCATGCCTCGGAGAGCACGTTAAGCCATCGCCGTCGGTCCCGGTTATCACACGAACATCTATGGCAGTCGTTAAAACAAATTCCGACCGGTCTAACTACAGAACTTCGATATCGATGGGTTCGATGGGTTCTGGAGGTCAGATGGAAGTCGCTTCACGGAAAATATCGAAGTTCAGCCGAATCGCAGTTAGACTGGAAAGCCGACCCCAACTGCGTCGGGAAAAGGCTCGGTGGATGATGATTTACCAGTCTCGTCCGATAAAATAAAACAAAACAATTAAGTACCTATGATATCCCAAACCGTTGTTTTATTGTTATTAGTGTTAAGATACTATCTAAATTAATTTAGTTCATAAACTCAATGATAAACAGAACTTAAAACAATAACAACAGAAATTAGCCAACCAGTCTAGAAATTAATCGCACTACGTAATACCCTAATCCCGGTAATAAACTTTAGTTGATCTACCCACGACGAACGTAATCGTCTAAGCGGCGCTTTATGTGTGACGTTGGCTCCGTGTGAACCGTAACTCATTTGCTCCAACTACAGAGATAATTGATGAACAACTAGCCAATCAGACTTTACTGCCTAGTCAATTAGAAAGTTATTCATGAGTGAACCAAATAAACTATATTCATATAAAATATAATAGAATTTATTTCATATATTCATGGTATATTAATAGTTACAGGTTCTTACATAGGATCTTAAATGTGCTTCATAGATTGTGCCCAAACTATAGATATTGTGCATTTTACATTACATTTTAAATAATCCGATACAATAGGATTTTGTCCCAAATTTCAAAAATTGATTATCTCTGTAGTTTTGAATCTGTATAGTCACAAAAATGTATTATTTTATTTAAAACCATCATTTACATAGTTTATTTTGCGATCTAAAAAATGTATTTAAATTGGTAACGAAAACGCTTCAATCTGTCATAGCGCCTTGGGTGATGTCACACGTTGCGAAACAAATCAAAATGTGTTTGACGAAGCTATCCTGAACAAAATCGAACGAAGTTCGCTGCAGCGATTAAGCCATAAATTAGTCGTCTAATCGTAATATAAATATTCAAGCGCAAGATCGCTTATTATTTATAGTTTTTTCACGACCAAAAGGTCAAAAGCGCCGATTATATCATGGCGCTTACGCGTTTCCTTCAACGTATTCCAAGAACATGTCACTTGTAAGGATTATACACTATAGACTGGACACGCATAGCTTTTTACCTACGACGGAACGGAGATGCTATATGGGTTTGGGGTGAGAGGATATTTGTGCAAATACATGTTGCCATTTTTCTCCAAAACTACTGGTCGGATTTTGATGCAGTTTTTAGTTATGGGTTCAGGTTTGATTGGTGCATGTTAAATATTACGGATAAATGTTACGATGACAACTCACCAGGGGGCGCTGCAGCGAACATTATTTGTGAAAGCAATGTTGCCAATTTTCTCAAAAACTAATAGTCCGATTTTGATCCAGTTTTCAGTTATGGGTTTGAGTTAGATTGGTACATAGATGGTAGATAGATGGTAGATAGATGTTATGGTGACAACTCATCAGGGGGCGCTACAGCTAACATTATTTGTGATGAAAATCAATTTTGATGCGGCTTTTTTTAGGAATGGATTTGTAGTTGATTAGTGAGGGTTCTTAAATAGGTGTAACGACAGCAACTTACTAGAAGGCGCTACATATCTATGCTCTTTAAGAAGTTTTAAATAAAACTCAAAATTTAAAATTTTGAAAAAACTCGCGACGATTAAAAAGCTATTGAAAAAAGGATAAAATAATTTAAAAACCTCCAAAAAGTTAAAATAAATTGTGTTGGTTAGCCCTTCAACTTTGATATAGGTGCCTAGCAATATTTTGATTCAAGGGTTGTCTCGAAATGCACATCGAAATAATGCGCCAAAACTGCGTTTTTTTTCAATCTACTTTTGTTAGATTTATAATAATTTAACTTTAAAATTAACAAAAATTCGTAAATTAATAAAAACGTACGAACAATAAAAATTACACAAAATCACAGACACAACTTGAACAAGAAGTCAGCTCTTCATACATACTTACTCTATGGTGTGAGAGCGCAACCAGTGACGTCATATTTTCTGATTGGTGTTTGATGTCACGTGACTGAATGCCTAATTTTTCCAAACTTATCTTCTAAAAATGATCGGTCGGGACTAACTTTGTGTGATGACACTTACGCTTGCACCGAAGTCTGGGTATTTCCTATCCTAAGTATTTATATCAGTTTATCTAGTAAGCATTGTGTGAATTGTCCTAACATATTTATTTATTTATTTTCTGACTTTAGACAACTTGCAACTTAGGTTTAATCCGTCAGCATTATGATCAGTAGAATTGATGAAAATGCGAGCTTGGGGTGACTTTTATATTGAGGTCATAAATAATGTGTCGTTACTTTGAAACTGTAATACAATAAAACAATAAAGCTTATAAGTATAAATTGAAAACTATAAAAACAGATATAGCAATGTTTCACTGTTGTATGGGTTACTAGTAACGTGGGGTGCATAATTAATTGACCGAGCGATCAAAGCGTCTATATGTTGAGACTGGACAATTTTGTTTTCGTCTGTCGGTCTGTATGACTTGCGTATTTTGCCATATCACCGTAAGATTTTTTGTTTGGGGCAAAATGACAAGTGGTTGATTTATTAAGGGCGACCACTAGGTAATGATTACTTTTTGACTGAGGGAGCGAAGCGACCGAAGTCTCCGTTTCAACTTGCAGGCTGGGGAGAATTTCTTTCGTCTGTACCTCTACATGTCTACATCTCTACATCTACGGGTTCCGTCAGATCATGTTTGCGGCCGTATTTATCAACCGATTTTCATGAAACTTTACACACACACTCCTTGCTTACAATGAATAACATATGAATGATATTTTTTGGATTGGATGAAAAATGAAAGAGTAATAAAGAAAATTGAAAAATAAATGTTTTAAACAAAGCTCCCGAAGTCTACGGTCTGTCAAGAATGCAATCCGTAACCATAGCAACCCATATAAATAAAATCAAAAGTCATGCAAATAAATACAATTTAAGAATAAACAAAGCCGCTCCCGAAGTCTACGGTTGACAGAACCACTAGTATTATAATTATCAAATCAAATCAATTCAATTTTTTTTTCCCAGTAGTTCTTAGAGCTCAGTAGCACTGTCTTAAACTACTTACTTACTCGAAGGTCCTGGGTTCGAATTCTACTAGATTCCATAACACAGGCTTATTATATTAGCTTTCTTTGAGGCCAGATGGGGCTGTGTGGCTTTGTCCGTGAAAGAAAGAAAGAAGAAGCCCCGCGTGAAAAAGTTTATAAATGGTTCCCGATTCCCGCGGAAACACATTGCCGGGACAAAAAGCAGCCTATATTATACATTAGTACTCGTACATCAGCTATCCGCTTTAATCCGTTTAAAATCGGTTCAGCCGTTCTAGAAAACCTTATATATTTTCGTATGCATTTAGTGAAAAGCTGGTTTATCTCTAGGTATATGTGGATTTCCGACGACAACACCGCACTCCACACGTTGGTGGAGTGCTCAGCGTGGGCGAGTCAGCGCCGGGACCTCGTAGTGGGTCTGGGCGTGGATACCCTCTCGCTGGGGACCATGCTTCAAGCCATGGTATCCAGCGGGAGTAGGTGGAACGCGGCCGTGTCCTTCTGCGAGCAACTCATGCTCGCGAAGGAGGCGGCCGGGAGGGAGAGGGAGCGTACCCTCCCCGCCAAGTTCCGTAGTCGGCGGCCAGGCCGCCCCAGACTACGCGACTACGCCCAAGACTATCGACCTCCATGATCGGGGCCTGAGGACGGCGGGATCGCCACCCGCCGTCCTTACAGAAGCAGGCTAGAAGGGTTGCGTGCTGCGGGGCCTTTGCCCAGCACGCAACCAGATTCACTCACTGACGCGGGATAAAACCCGACCCCAACGACGCGGGATTCTCGTCCCGACCAAACACCCGCAGAGACCACAGAGGTGGTCAAAGTCCGCCGGGCGCCACTGGACAGACCCTCTGCTAGTAACCAGAGACGCCCGGCAACGGACGTTAGAGCGGAATTAAAAAAAAAAAAAAAAAAAGTATATGTGAATTGTAGGAGACTATTATTATTGTTACTCTATTAATCATAGCAACAATAAATAATGATTAATTAAACGAATTATAGCCCTACTAGCTACTACTCGTATAAATTTTATGTTTTAAATTAATGGTTCAAAGCGGCATTCAATTTCGGTAGTTACTTTACACAAGCGATATATCGCATAGTAAACGGTGCAGTGAATTTTATTAACGTTCAGAGACGAATGGAAACGCGAACGTTACTGGATGAATGGAACAATATTTAGTCTCAAGAATAGTAGAATTTATAACTAGATACAAATAGAAAATAAGATTCACGGTCTCCTTTTCGTAATGTTTTTTTATTACTGCTGCGCTCTTATTAGTTTTACCGTGATATTATTAAGACGGAGCGTTGCGGAGTCTTCTCTAAGATGGGCCCAATCGAAAATGTATGTAAAACGATTACCGGTCGCAATTTTAAACCTATCGACTTGAAATTTGGCTGCAGATAGATCACATTAACGTGTTAGTTTTTGGTATATATGGCTTTTATAGTTTTTGAGTTATTAATTACGTTCTCCGTCTTATTTATTTAGACGTAACCGCCCGCGTTCCGGCGAATACCTAGTTTAACCTTCCTCTACGACTCTTGACTATTCAATACAAAAATATATTTTTCCATTCGAACCAGGTTCCTTTTAGCCCGTTCAACCAAATAAACTCTTACGCTTCAGGATTTTTGTGACTGTATCACGCATAAATCGTTAAACATATTAAAAAAACAACTTTCAATACTCGTAGATTCCTGAATTGACATAATATAGAGTATTTTTTATCTCGGTAGTGTTACATTTGATATCATCATAGTATATACAATATTGTGTGTTGTATATACATTATATACATGTATACAATAGCGCCACTTATCTCTAAAGAGATCTCTTCCAATGGGCCTAGGAGATGAGAAGTGAGTTCAATCAGGTGCTGGTATGTGTGCAGGTTGGTACGGTAATTGTTTTCTTAACATATATTTCTTTACAATATTTACCTATTTAAAAAGTTACATATAATATTATTAAAAAAATATTAAATATAATTAATTCATAAAAGTAATAAAGAATAGAAAATAAAATGTTATCCATTAGTTTTATAAATGCTCATTTGCTTAACTTTGTTCATAAGTTTGTCAGCGCTTTTACGCACACGAATTTGATGTACACACATTTAAAACTTTGTTATACTCATAAAATAAATTACAGCATTCCCATATACAACTAATTTTCATTAATAACTTTGTAACATGTTCAACAAGTCACTTTTGTAACAAATATTATTTCGAAATTGAGCTCATTATTTCATTTATTGTGTTCAGTGTTATTTGTCAAGTAATTTTAAACACAATTAATTTTAAAAAACAATGTTCACACATAGTATGGAAGTAAAAGAAATTTAACTGTACGTAGTAACTACGAACAAAAGGTTTTCTTTATGTACTAGGAAGTTGGATTTTTTAAATATTTTCTTTTTAATCCATAATATTTTAAAGGAGAAAAACTCCACAAGCCAAGCTAACGTAGTTATTATATTTACTATTAAAAAACAAAATACTTATATACTTATTACTTACTTTTCTATACAATTGAAGACAATCACTAAAGTGGCACAACACAATCATGAGTTAAAATTTACTTTATCCATATAATTAAACGAATGTTCATCATTGACACACCAGTCCAATAACTTCATGACGTATTTTATAAATTTAAAAGTTAATTATTAGTAGTACACGTGGTTGACGAGAGCGCGGGAAATCGGAATATTTAGGCGCCAAAATCGATCTCCTCCGAGACGACCATCTCTTACCGTGCTCAACTACATACTGACAACTGTCGCCGGGTACTCGTAGCTGTTTTGCTCGCTTTTACTACGGGCGCTTTTCCTCTTTTGCTCTATCTAGCTTTAACGAAAATTTATATACACACAGAAATGTACATACACACATGCACGACAACTTAGTACGAGTCGACGAGATTCCTTGTACAACACATAAATGTGTGTGAATGCGATGAACATGTGCTGGTAGTTCGGGTAGCTTCACGGTAACGTTCCAATGCGTTTTTGCACACAATTACAGATGAACAGATCGAATATGTAACATAATCGAATGGTATAAGGTTGCGTTTTGCCAGTTTTAACAGAGTAATTTCCATTCAGAGACAGCGGAACAGTAGATTGCGCATGCTCGTTATCAATCTTACGATCGTGAAACTACGGAAACTATCGCTGTCCCTATTTTTCTTTAAGTCTCAACTTGTTTAATATCTTAAGATTGCAAGTATAGAATTTATTAACATTGTTTTCATTTACCTTTGTGTTTGTAAACATAATTGTTTATTTTAACGTGACTTGAATCATTTCATGTTTACTTTGTATGGCTATCATGATATTTTACGACCCATAAAGTTGGATGTTCAAAAGAGAATAGGTGTTTATAAATTAAATATAAATTAAATTCTAGCGTCCTTGTAAAACTTAATTTTAGTATATCATTGCGTATACCTACCTACCATAATTGTTATCATTTGCTTTTATTCTCTCATCTTTTATGCAGACCTCGATTATGATACTTTTATTTTAAAGCGTTATCAAGTGAATATAAAACTAAATACAATGTTTAATAATTGTGAAGAATTCCTCACACACAAGAGCCACTAAGCCAAAACTTTCAGTTGATAACTAGTAAGTAAAATATTATACTTAGGTTAGGTACGACAATAAGAAAAACAATTTCGTTACAAACGCTTGATGATATTAACTGCAAGATAAGACCATAAGTATGACTGAAGTACTCTTTCCAAACGAGCGGAGTTTATACAAAGCTATGAATAACAATTTAGTAAAGAGCCAGGAGCGCAAACACTTGAGTATGGAAGTTTGTTTCGAAGTGCCCAAACTCGCGAACAATACCGACACGACGAGTTACGAATGATGAATTAAATCCAAACGTAATAAAACATCGCCACTCGGAAAATTGATCGTGAATTTTATAGCATTTTGTTTCTTTTTACTCAGTTTTGTTTTAATATAAGCATGCTAGTGACCAGTCCCACAGAATAGGGAATAATATGTAAGTACATACATAGCCGTCCTAGCTTCACACATCCCTTTAAACAATATTTAATACCTTGTCTGTTTGCAAGGAACTCATAACTTCATGAACCCTCCATGCGGTTTTTACCCATACCGAATAGAAGAGATTGAGTTGAGAATTGTGTACCTACCTATTATCTATTGTGTTGTGTCATTCTGTGTACAAATTAAACGTTTTTTCTTTCTTTATAGTTCTTAGATAACATTTAGTAGCTAAACATCCAATTTAGTAGTTACTTTTCAGAATAATTAGAATAGTTTTAAACCTGCGTGATTATTTTAACAAATACTAAGTAGTAAGATTAGAGAAATTCTTTCGTTGGTCTTGTATACTTAATTCTCCTTCAAAGATAAATCGTGCATTTGACCTGCTCTTGATCTTCCGTTTTAAATCATAATTTTAAGCAGCTACCTACTGATAAGTTATGAAATAAATGTTAGATAGTCAAAACGGTAGGAATTTTGTATTTGTTTCAATTTTATCTGTCTGTTTGTTGCGGTAACAGTATAAAATAAAATTTTCCCAGAACTTAAGGATACTCTATTTTCCTTCACAAAGACCATTAATAATATTAGTATAAAATGTGTTACAAAAGTGAATTGTGTGAGTGATTGAGTATGAGTAAACACCTTTGATGATGCCATAAGGCGAAACCGGCCAGAGTTTACCGAAAATAAAAATATTTGTGGAATGGTGTACAAGTTTTTTTTTTTTTTTTTAGTTCCGCGACCAAAGCCGCGGCTGCTCTAACGTCCGTTGCCGGGCATCTCTGGTTACAAGCAGAACGTATTTCCAGTGGCGCCCGGCGGACTTTGACCACCTCTGTGGTCTCTGCGGGGGTTGGGTCGGGATGAGAATCCCGCGTCGTTGGGGTAGGGTTTTATCCCGCGTCAGTGAGTGAATCTGGTTGCGTGCTATGGGGCAAAGGCCCCGCAGCACGCATCCCTTCTAGCCTGCTTCTGTAAGGACGACGGGTGGCGATCCCGCCGTCCTCAGGCCCCGATCATGGAGGTCGATGGTCTTGGGCGTAGATGAGTCTGCGGTGCCCTCGCCGCTGACTACGGAACTCGGCGGGAAGGGTACGCTCCCTCTCCCTCTCGGCCGCCTCCTTCGCGAGCACGACTTGCTCGTAGAAGGACACGGCCGCGTTCCACCTACTCCCGCTGGAGACCATGGCTTGAAGCATGGTTTCCAGCGAGAGGGTATCCACGCCCAGACCCACTACGAGGTCCCGGCGCTGACTCGCCCACGCTGAGGACTCCACCAACGTGTGGAGTGCGGTGTCGTCGTCGGAAACCTCGCAGTGTTGACACCGGGGTGTGACCTCACGATGGATGCGAAACAGATAGCTACCGAAGCATCCATGCCCGGTAACGATCTGCGTCGCACGATACGTGAGGTGTAGGTGGCCAAGACTGCCAACCCATCATATTCCGCCGCAACACACCCGCGGCCCCTTGCAATGATAGCAAGGCGCGAGTTGTCTGCGGCGGACCCCCGAAGATAAAACAGGCCGAGCCGTCCTCGTCCACCGGGCTTCCCGGGTGGACGTAGTACGGCTCGGCGACCACGGCCAAGTTTATGGACCACTGCCGGATGCTCTGGTACAGAAGATCCTGAGCAGCGCGGCATTGGTTCAAATTCACTTGCAAGATGCGGATATGGGCGTCAGACATTAATGGACGTCCATATCAGCATCCCGCCGAGAAACATCTGGCCGTGCAGTAGCGGCACCCCCACCGCTCTCAGCGGACGGACGAGGCTTTGGCCTCGAGGCGGCGCAGGTTGTGCTGCCGACCCGGTGGTCCGCAGTTTTGCCCTCCGCCTCGCATCTAAAGCAGCGAGGCGGGGCATCACAGGCACTTGCCTTGTGACCGAGCCGGCTGCAGCGGAAGCACCGATCGCCCACGGTGACTTCCGCTGTGCACATCACTCCGACGTGCCCCACAACCATGCACCGGAAACATCTGGTTTCCCGGGCACGAAGGAGGTGCACCTGCGCCTTTAGGAAGCCCCCTACGAGGAGGCTTCGTCCGTCCGTCACTTTCAGTGCCGCCGCGACGGGGCACTGGACGACTGTCATCCCATGACCAGTGGAGCCGAAGGAGATGTCTCCAGCCTTCACCTGGTCACGGGGGCAGCCGCCCGCCTCCACGACGGCGGAGATTACTTCCTCTATGATATGCAATGCAACGCATTTGGTGGGTCTGGTGACGCGGACGGCTTCTGCGTCCAGCGCGTCCCTAAGCTGCGCTGCTAGGGCGTCAGCTTTAGGGCCGCTGGAGGCGCCGGAGACCTCGAGGAGGCGAGCCCCGGTGCGTGTCGTCTTGCACCGGAGACCCCCCTGGATATCGAGGGCTGAGACTGAGGACTTCACGGTCCTCAGGACATCAGCGTACCCTACACCCCTCTCCACACCCTCCGTCGTCACCGTAAGGACGACAGCTGTGGAGCGAGGAGCGCGGGGCCTCTTCGGCGCCTTCGCCGCGGCGACTTTGGCCACTTTCTTGGCCGCTTTCTTGGCGGCCTTCGTCTTCCTCTTCTTGGCCCCCACTACCTCCCATCCCTCCCGTCCGGAGGGATGTAAAGAAGCAGCGGGAGCGTTAGAGGAAGAGGAGGCGGCAGGCGTGCCGCTCTTCTTGCCACACCCCTTCGCCTTGCGCGCCTGGGCCGCGGTCTCGGCCGGCAACCGGTACGCTGGAGCGGACTGGGGCGGAGCGGGGCGGCGGACAGCGGGTGTGCCGCTTGGTCCTGGAGCGGGAGAACCGCCAACAGCCGCCGCGTATGAGAACGCGGGACGTGCTAGCGGAGGGCGGTACGCCCGGTCCTCCAGGACCGCGAGGTGCCTCTCGATCGCCGTCAGGACCTGTACCATAGTCGGCACAGGCTGTGGCGGCGATCCGGGCGCCGTGTTGGGCGCCGTGGTGGGCGCCATGGTGGGCGCCGTCGTGGGCGCCTTGGTGGACGCCGTGGTTGGCGCCGTGGTGGGAGCCTTGGTGGGCGCCGTGGTGGGCGCCTTGGTGGGCGCCGTGGTGGGCGCCGTGGGTAGCGCCGTCTTCTGCGCTGGTCCAGCCGTCGGAGGAGGAGGCGGCAGCATGGGACCGGGAGGCGCCTTGACCACCTTGGTCAAGTCAGCGACCTCCCGCCACAGGTCATCCATCTGCTTCCTGGAAGCAGCGAGCTCCGCCTCCAGGCTCGTCACCTGCTTCCGGAGCCTCGCCTCCTCCTTGGTGACGCTCCGCGCGAGGAGCTTGTTGAGGGAAGATTGGGCTTCATCCGCCAGTGAAGCCACAATCTTCTTCCTCCCCGTCACGTTCCTGTTGCCCCGCATGGCCGCGTTCATGCTCATGGCAAAAACGCTCATCAGCTCCCGCGCGGGCGGCCCACCGATTTCCCTCGACTTCGCTGGGACAGTTGGACCGAGGACGGAGGAGGAGTTGGCGGCTGCCTTCTGTACGCGTCGAGACGCGTACGCACCGTCTTGACAGGCACCTCCTCCTCCGAATCGCTGGAGAGGAGGGACCCCCACCCGGAGCAGCTGGTGCTACGGTCACGCGGCGGCCCCCCCCTTCTCCTCGAGGGTCCTCTTCTTCGTCTCAGAAGAGTGGCCCTTCTTCTTCACACTGCTGGGAGCTGACCCATCGTCAGTCCCAGCAGCATCAGTTCCTTGGGGCATTCGACATCGTGCTGCAGCTAGGCGGCGCGGTGCGAGCCCCCAAATCAATTTGCATCGGAGTCCGTGATGGATGCGTAAAGTTGTCTGTTGATACTGCCCGGGAAAGGGCAGTATCAGGACCGGGGGTATCTTCGGGTTCACTCATATTGAGCATAATCACAATTTTTTGGCAACAAGTTCAGATTAGGACGTTCGGTCACCCAACGAGCCACCGCGTTACCGTGGTCAAGTTGGGGTCCAGGGCGGACGGCGAGGACGTAGTCACTAATCACTTGGGGCCCCGCCCCATGGTGTACAAGTGAGTTATTCTTTTTCAAAAATGTATTAACAAATAAATCATTCATAAATCATTATTCTAATCTAATACACTCGTAAAATGATTAGAGACTTAAACTTCTGCCAGAAATCTTCAATAGTGGTGGTTAAAAAGATGGTTGGTCTCCTCAAACAGGAACTTATGTAATTCATATACCTAAACATCATTGGACATCAAAAAAGGACAACTATTAGTCGTTCATGATAGCGTGAACGACTAATATTTGTCCTTTTTATATCTATCCAGAATACAATCACAATGTTTACCACATCTCAGTGTTATTCGATTTACTCGTTTCGTAACTCAATGCCGTCGACATAGAAGTGTTTTGCTGCTTCAACCGCCTTTAAAGATGTCAATTTGTCATACGCGCTTAACCCCAGATAACGGTTTCATATCTAAATATTATTTTGTTTACTGTCACCACAGAGAGCTCTAACATATTTTTTATGGAGGTACAATGGTTGTGATCTTAGAATGAAGGATATATAAATTGATTATTAACTTTTAAACTAAGTATGGCGTTTCATATTCTATGAACTTATTCGAATTTTCCTATTTATTGTACTATTTATTCTACGGGAATTAACACTGATCATACCGACACTGATAGATATACACAGGTTAACCTTTTGTTTCTGACGTTTTATCACACGTGCCGGTCAAAACGTCAGGCACAAAAGGTATATAATGCCCCTGTGTTCATTTGTATACAAAATACCACGCATTGCTGGTCCAGTTTTTATGCGGGGGCAGGAGAGAGATTTTTTTATAAGCCAGATCGTTATGTCAACTTTATCTACTAATGGCTGACCACTGAACAAGTTGAGACTTTTCGTTTCTGTCTCGAAGCATAAGACATACAATGCAGACAATGCAAAATATTATTTACTAGCTGTCCCGGCGAACTTCGTGTCACCTGAGAATTTAGAGTGTATATACTAGTAGTTCTGCGAACAGCAGTCCTCGCGTTATTTTCGGGTCCCTAACATCCTTTTGGACGTGGTCTGGTGGCTGACTTTTCATGCGCACCAACAGAGGTACCAGCAAAAAAGAAAATGATAAATGATCATTTTCTCCGCATTTCTTCCCCAAAAATAAACATCGTCTTATAAGATGAGAAATGATCATTTTCTCCGCTTTTCTTCCACATTTTCCCCCCATTTCTCCCCCATTTTCCCCCGAATCGAAAAGTCCCTTCGACAAAACAAGCACTTCTGTCAAATTTCATGAAAATCGGCTGAAAAATGTGGCCTGTAGACCGGAACTGGCACACATACATACATACAGACAAACAACGCCAAATCGGACAGTCCTCGAGTTGAAACAGAGACGCTTCGCTCGCTCGGTTAATAAAACGGTAAGTACAACCAATCGCGAACAGCAATTCATTTTCATTATAAGATAAGAGAATGTTTTTTTTACAATCATAAATTAAAGTGTATTTGAAAAGAAAAGTATTTCAAATCAGTACCTATATTATATTCCTTAAATATTTACAATTCATTTACTTTTTATTGTTTGCAAAAACTGGCTAGAGGGACGTTGTGTCTGTGAAAAACTTATTAAAGTCCTTTCAGCAAAGAAAGAGTTATGAAAACGCCAACTTTGGGGTCTTTGCAAAAGAGTAGACATTTTTCTCAACTTTAGTCCTCAACATAATTTTATAAATATTAAAATCTAATATAAAGGGCATACTACGAAAGTGAAAGGTATTTTTTTCTTAATCACAAGATATTCATAGCTGAAAAAAATGACTTTCTAGGATATTAACAGGATGATTAAATAAATAGATAAACATTATATTCTCACATCTTTGTACGGCGGGTGGGCAATTAGGCCATTGACATTATAGTCCAATGATCGAGGTGATAAGTTTTAGGCACTCAGGACTCAGGGTTCTTTTGTCTCATTGCGAGCATGAGTTTCTCGCAGAAGGACGCGGCCAAGTTCCACTTTCTGCTGAAACCATGACATGCATCATGGTCTCCAGGGATGGAATGTCTAGGTATGCCCTCAACGCGGTTTCGAAGTTGACTCGCTCATGCAGTGCACTCCACCACCTATGGAGAGCTGTGTCCTAGCCGAGAGTTGTCACGCAATGTTCTATTGAAAATCAATTTTCATCTATTAATTCGACCTCAATTTACTTGAAAAGGAAGAGGATGGCACTTGTGAAGTTATGCATATTAATTACTCTTCAATTCCAATTAAAGGCCCTTCAATTATGACAAAGTCCTTGCGGTTAAATCTCGACTGCTAGTCCGTGTGCAAGTTCTAGTCTCTACTTGCTTCTACTGAACCATGAAGTTCAAAACGTTTTCCCCAGCAATTATAGACTCGAAGCAATTATTAACTTTAATCGCTCGTCGAATTTACTTTCTTGATATTATAATAAGCTATTACAGTTATCGACAACTAACTTAAATAACATTGTCAATTAAGACTCAAACTACATAAAAGGTTATTTATAATTCGCTTAGAACTTAACTTAAACACTATAATATTTGAATTCTTGTGTAACTTAACCCTCGCGGCGTAATCAACGGAAGGAATCAATCTGACCCATTTATGTAACATTTTCTGTGATATGTCACTCGTAGCGTGATGTTATAGGTAGGTATTGTATACAGGGTTAAGTTCTCCTACTCATAGTACTCGTAGTAAAATCCAACACCACGAGAATATTTTATATCAAACCGATATTCCTTGAGAATCACCCATGTGACAAACAAACTCTTCAGCATTATACCTATACGCATACAATACGGAAGTTTACCGAGAGTGCACATAACTGAACATTTTCATCTTATTCCCTTATTGCCATCCTATATGTGGGTCGTTGGACTACTTTCAAGAGTATGTGACAAAGATCCCTGTGTTATGAAGAGAAAACTACCAATAGCGTACTTGGTACCTACTATAGGAGTTTTTAATATCAAAGCATGGGAATAGTATAAGTGATTTTTAGATATATCGTACTTTCTATATTTAAGTTTTGCTGTTGTCAAACCGCGTAAAAGAGTAGGTTCTCAATAGTGGACATTTTAATCTTTTTCAGTTTTAAAATCTACCTACATCGTATTACTGTAGTGAATAAACGACTATTACTTTACATCAAGCTTTTAATGTACCGAGCTCGTTTCAGTTAATACTCACAGTTATATTCAGCGCAACGTTGAGTACAAAGTGATCGAATATTAAAATTGCACAGAAATTGTGTGTTTAATATTTTATTAAAGGATATTATGACAAAAATAATGGAAAATGTTTATGATAATAATTAATGGCTTTCTACAGTTATGTGCTTCGTTTGATTTGTAGCATGCCGTATTGAAGATATCATGATTTTGTTTTAGGCACTAAGGGACCTAAACGCGTCTCCGGGGTCCCAAGTCAACCTCACATGTACGCGAGGCACATGCTGACTGAATGACGGCGCGCTCCATATTGCTTGGGACCAATGAAGTGACTGGCATAATATGGGCGTTTTAAATGCCTCTGTCTACTTGCCTTCGGGGATAAAGGTGTTATTTTAAGGATATATGTATGTGTGTGTACTCATAGGTACTCTCCATTCCTAACATTGAGCAGATTGTGGCAAGATCATTCTAAAAAAAATTGACTTATTTAGTGTTTCCACTTGTAAAGAACTAGTTAGTTAACGCACGTTGCTCTACGGGTGTGGTATACCTTCTTTGAACTTCCGTTCTTTACCAGACTTCACGTTAGTAGTACCTATAAGAACCTGTTGACCTATTTCAGACATATCAATTTAGTTGTTAAATTGCAATAGAGTAAAACACTCAAAACTTTCACTATCAATTTAAAAGGTTTGTGTAATAAATATTTTACTATAGTGATTCTCAGATCTCACCCCTTTCGCACTACCCATAGATAGACTATAATATAAAATTCAACGTGACTCGTTCATTATTATACAAATTTAACAAAACCTAACACTAGCAAATTAGAAGTTGCACAGAGGACAAATTCAATCTACGTAAACAGACGCGAGTCGGTGCGAGACAAGCTTTAGTGCAGGGAAACTGGAAACAATGAATAAAGTTTGAAAGGATCCAGTTGCGATGGGCCACGGATTAATGGCTCCAACTCAGGTGCCGCTAGATGGCGCTCCGCACTGTACGACAATTGTCTGCTCGTGTCCATTGTTGGACGAATCTTGTTTATAAAGCAGCACCAGCTTTTGTTTTGCACACTTCGAAATATTTTGTATCAAGCTAATAGGTATTAAACATTGTGATATCTGCAATATAAAAAGTTAAGTTAAAGATAAATACAATATGAGATAGTTTAATTATTAACATATTAGATCTACTTGCTTATATAATGTAGAAGCGGACGCCCGCGGCTTCGCCCATATGTCAAATTTTATACTAAAAACCTTCATCGAGAACCACTGTATCCATTGGTGAAAACCGCATCAAAATCCGTTGCGTAGTTTTAAAGATCTACGCATACATACAGAACGGGCGACTTTGTTTTATAATATGTAGTGAAGTTATGATCTATGTCCATATTTTGACCGTGATTTATAACAAACGTACGCAAACCAAGCTGCAGTCACTAAGTAATAGGTAGGTAATGTATGATTCACACATTTTTTAAATGTCCACCTTAACGCCCATTGTCGGGCGTCCTGGGCCGCCCTCGTAAGGCGCCCCAGGGCGCCGTCAGTAAATGTACGTAATGATAAAAAAGAAAGTGTATATTTAATTTCAAGACATGTATATATTTCGTTCTGTGTTTGTGTAAGTACAACGAAGAGTATTTATATGGTCTCGTTTCTTTTTGTAGGTCAAAATAGATAATATGCAAAGGTTTAAAGTTCTGAAATCATTAATTCATAACTGAACATGTATCTACTGTGAGTGAGTATTAAACAACAAACGTTATTTCATCTGTCCCCAAGCAACGAGCCTGTAAAGGGGAGAGTCGAAAGCTCTTAATGGACGTGACCCACCTCACATGTCCTTTGACCGCTTACTTGTCCAAATTGTAGTAAAACGAACTCGGAATACAACAGAAAAGTTTGTACATCTTTTTTTTAAATACAACACGAGTCATTGGAAACAATTCATAATCGGTCTGCGTTTGAAGAGATACTGTGCAGGATAAAAGTTGGATAAGGAAAAAAGTTTTTAGCTCGAAATTTTAAAACCTAATGTATCTTGGTGCATATTTTTTAAAGTCATTTACTTAGTGTAGTGTCTGATGGAATACTATAGGGCACTTCATTTTGTCCCTTCAATTTTGGTTTAATATTAGTTTGGCTGATAGTTATTCAAATTTATCGTAGGTACTAATGCTAAACCTATATAGCTAGCTCAGGCTTAAGATTAACAAGATGTCTGCACGATGGAATCCTATTTAAATGAGTCGGAACATCTGTGCAAATTAGCTTTCCTAAGCCATAAATAACATAAATTTATGTTCTCAAGTCTCTTTCCAAAATCAAATAAGAGATAAACCCTCGAAAATGTATAACCATAGGTACATAATGTGGCAAAACTCACAGCTTTAACACACAAAGACGCGTAAGTGTCTGTTGTATGAAGATTAAGTGTGACAATACCGACAGTTCTTCAAGAGACACGTACTAACACTCGCAAATGTCAGCTAAAGACACATTTAATTAATTTTAGCTCTACTCTGTGCTACATTTATGTAAACACCGCATTATTAAGTCTCGTTATAAGTAAATTAATCAAAGTGTCTAAAGTTTGATTATTAGAATTCTTATTTTATTACGCAAGTAATTTATTATCAGACGATACAGAGATTTATTCTCCTATCAGGTGGAAGGTTTAGCGTGACTGAAACAGTTATAAATAACCTCCTATGAAAATTGGATGAGAACCGTGCAAATAATGAAAAATACAATATTTATAGGAACATGCCTTTAAGTAGGTAGATACTTCGGGTCCGTTACCTTTTTACCTTCCGTTCTACAGTTTGAATAGACTTGCAAATAGCAATATGTAGGTACCTACCTACACATTATTGTGGTTAAGATTTCATCACATGACTGCATAACATACACATTATTGTGGTTAAGATTTCATCACATGACTGCATAATTTTTAAGATTAGGAAAAAAATATTATTTGCTATTTTGCTCAATTTTAGTTAAAAGAGTCCCTTGTCATCAAGCTAGCATCGGGCATATTTGTGAAAATTAAAAATTTTGAGTTATGATGATTTGTTTTTCTATATGCAATTTTCCAAGTGAAAGTAATACCGTCCAATGACGGTAATTTTTTTGCCATTATGTCATGTTATGTAATTCCGTCTTTGTGTAGTACATTAAGAAGATTTAATGTACTACACAAAGAAAGTTTCTCCAGAAGCAATGAATGGTTCATGACCTCAACACTCCAACAACCTAGGCCTAGGATCTGTTCAATTCACTTTGAACTACTAATAAATAACTCAAGAATGTACTTCAGAGGAATAGACAAACCCAAGAAAATAATGAGACTGAAAAGAAATGTATGCCACTAATACTTGGCCTGCTCCAACGAGGTCCAATTACCTCGCTAATGCTCACCATTCGTTATAATTTACTATGTAAATAGAAACTATTTGTTTTAACACAAAAATATACTAACAAAAACTCTACAAAGGTAAACCTCTAATTTAGTTCATTTACAGTATATGCTGCAAATGAACTACATTTAAACATTCCTAATGAATTAACCAAAGCTTATACATACTCATTAGTCATGCATAAATTAGCAAATGGAGGGTGGGGTCTTAGATGTCCAACCCAACTTCACATGCTAGTGCATTAACCGATCGATGGACGAGGTCTGATTAAGATAAAAGTGAGTGTCAGATTTTATTGGTTAAATCCGTTACCAATTTGTAGATTGTTTAATATAGAAACTATTTTTCTAGCTAAATAAGGCAGTGAGTAGTGGAAAAGTACGTGTATGATTTGTTCAATATGATTTCAGTTTTAAACCGACATCAAAAAAGCAGGATGTTCTCAATTCGACTGTACTTATTTTTTTAATTGACAACTACTGGTCCCATTTTAATTTGGTCCCATTCCTGTAATTTCAATGTTTGACGTGTTTTTCTTATACGTTAAAACTTTTGGTTCGTACAATTGATTTTCCAAAATTAAAGACCATCACGGATCTCTCAACTCGAGACTCGTCTGCCTTTCTAGACGCTTTTAGGAGCGACCACTTACTTCTCATATTTTGCAAAATTACATCAAAGATGTAATTTGAATGCAGCTCACGTTTGCAAGCAAAATGGGAAAATTTCCTACTCACTTCTTGTTAGTTGCAAGCAATCTTTTGGCATCTTCGATTTTCGTTTAGTGTCATAGTAATTATTTATTTACTATTAATTGTTGGTTCATTTAAATGAGTCACTTAGTTAAATCACATCACATCAAACAAACGTGCAGTAACATTATAAGTTTATACTAAACTACCCGACGACGCGACATGACATAGTTTCCCAATTTCCGCGGGAACACACTCCCGGGACAAAAGTAGCCTAAGTTACTCCTTATAATATCAGTTATCTGCCAGAGAAAGCCCCGTTAAAATAACTTCAATTTTTACAGAGATAAGCTGGGACAAACAGACAGATAGACGACTAAAGTTGTTTTTGATGTGAATACGTGAACGTCTGAAAAATTGCATCGGAAGACAATCCCAAAAAACCCATGTTAACAAAATTGGGGATCCAGTTTGGGGTTGTTGCTATGGTATACCTTTCGTTAATATAATACGTGCTGATTGGACGCTATCACTGCCTCTTCGGAGTTGGTAAAAGTGAAAACTCTCATCAAATCTTTGATTTTGGGGAAAATACAGAAATCACAGGGTGCTAGGTCGGGGCTATGCGCAGGATGAGTGACGAGTTGTACTTTTTCGGAAGCTAAAAATGACTTTGTTTTGTTGGCCGTGTGTGAAGAAACGTTGTCATGATGTAGGAGAACGCGGCTTTTGGGTCGTCTTTCGCGAACTTTTTCTAACACCCTGGGTAAACAAATGGTAGAATACCACTCGGAATTAACACTCTTTTGATCTTCAAGTGGAATTGTACAGATGGGACCCGTAGCTGAGAAAAAAAACGCGATAATTTTTTTACCAACGTTTCTCGCCTGCCTCACTTTTGTTGGCTTTTTCTCATTTTCAAACACCCATTCACAAGATTGCTGTTTTTTTTCGGGTTCAAAACAATAAATCCACGTTTCGTCTCCTGTGACAATGTCATAAACAGCATTAGAATGTCCGTGGTCGTACTTCAGTAGCATCTGTGAGCACCATTCCACGCGAGCCCGCTTCTGCTCCGCTGTCAGTTCATGAGGGATCCAACGACAACAAAGTTTCCCAACTTTCAATTCTTCGTGTAATATTTTCTGGATTTGACTCATATCAATCCCCAATAGTCCTCGAATTGTCTCATAGGTAATCCGCGGGTTTTCTTCATTTAACCGCTTAACAGTAGACACATTATTTTCGTTGACGGCAGTTGAAGGCCGCCCTTCACGAAATTCGTCATGTAAAGAAACTCGACCTCTCTCAAATTCAGCAAACCATCGCCTCACGGTGCTCAAACAAGATGCTTTTCTCCCAAAAGCATTTTGAAGATGAGCGGCACAGTCTTGCCGAGAGAGAGAACTTTTAAAATCATAAAAATCATCGCTCAAATCTTTTCGACCTAATTCCATTTTCGTTGCATACGTAGAACTTTGATGTGTGATAAAAAACAATTGACAAATGATTTCCCGCCAATTGTTTTTTTTTATTACTAAGAAGGTTGCAATGTTTAAAAAAATATAACATTCGAAATTCAATTAGTTCCGATTACCTAGAAGTGCAAAACTTTTAGTGTGCCCCATGTATATGTAATCCTAAAATGTTTTGGCACAATGAATTTGGCATACTTTTTTTGGCATAATTATACTTGGTCATAATTGATTTTGAGCAGCATATGTACTGTGGAATAATTATATTTAGGTCTAATATATTTATGCATAGTTATAATTTGCACAATGTTTTTAGGCATAGTGTACAGTCGCCTAATAGTATATATTACTAAAATTTAATAGGTATAAATTAATGAAATGAAAAATAAAAAAGTTACTTTAACCAGTAATTCCTATATTATATAGTGTCAAAGTAGGTTTAGGTGCGGCGGGGGTAGCCCTTGGGCCACCCCTAAGCCACCTTTTAATTATTTTACATAGTTACTTATTCTGCGTAAGATGATTATGACTATATTCATTATTGTTTGATACGTGTATACCTTTATAAAGCTATGCTTATAAATTTTATGCTTAAATATGATTATGCCAATTTTTATTTATGATTAAGACAAATATGCTAAATTTGTTATGGATAAAAAAAATATGCATAAATATCATTAGTCTAAATTAGCATATGCCAAAATATTTTATGGTTATTTTTTTTATGCAATGGATAGTGAACCTGTTGCTACATATCTATCATCTCCATCCAAATTTGTATTATACCACTGGATAGCTGAAGAATGAGTGGGGGGAAAAGCCGCCATTTTGAGATCATCGACAGCTCTTGTCAAACATTAGTGTAAAATCGTGACTGTGAATAAGGTGTTAAAATAAACAAAAAAGCAAGACAGATGTTACAATATGATCTCTGCAGTCCGAGCATTATAACATTATTAAATGTCTTGTAATGAAATTCACAATATAGAAGATAAAAAGAAAAAGTCAAATTTGGTTCAACACAAGACTGATGGACAAATTTCATGGCAAACGGCTTCTTCCGCACCGGGACTATTTGTCTGAATTTGAATCGCATTTTGTTTCCAGGGAAATTTGTCTCCTAAGCCTCTAGAGTATATCTTCGGTACGTTTGCGGTACTTCGTCTCACTTAATTGAATAAAGAACTCCTCATTTGGTTCTTACTGTATAATTAAGTTTACACACATACTATCTGAAGATTTATAATTTTTATATAGCTTTTTTACAGTATGGGAGTTCATACATATATGTAAGTCCTTATTTCTTTCGTAATTGCGTATTCACATACACATGGTCATGTCATTATCATGATAACGAACACTTAAGAAACACGGTGGCGTGGTCGGTAGTGTATCGGCTTTCGACTCTGGAGTCTCGAGATCGATTCTCTCGGGTCCCGGGTCGAAACAAATTTTTGCGCGATCCACAAATGTTTGTTTCAGAGTTTGGGTGTTTTCTAGGTATTTAAGTAGGTATGTATTTAGAAAATATGTAAGTATATTTATCAGTTGTCAAGATCCCATAGCACAAGCTTATAGCTTAGTTTGGACAAGATGACGTTGTAAGTGAAGTGAAAATTCTGTACATTGAAAATATCAAAAAAATAAATGGCAGGGGGTGTTACTAGACCGACACCGAACCCAAAAATTTAAAAAAAAATTGTCTGTCTGTCTGTTTGTTCAGGCATCACGTAATAACTACCAGTTCGATTACGATGAAACTGGGTATAATTATTCTTTAATATTCTGGGCACCTACTGGCTTACTTTTTATCTCGGAAAAATATATACAATAAAAACAAACTTAATTTTGCGGTTCGATCCCTAGACCCGATTACTGTACCAACCGCAAATAATAAGTTTGTCGTAGGTTACGTCACCCGCAGTGGAGTTCACTAAGGGGCGCTGCACACGGCTAAGATACTATAATATTTTATCTTAAGATACAATATCGCTCGACATACAATTCAATGGACTATCACACACGACAAAGATAATAAATAATATTTCATATTTTCGTATATTAAGATGAATTTGTATGGTATAATAGAGAATATAATAGAAGATATAATAGAGAAACTGTTGTAGGTGGGCTTTATGAACGCAATAAAACGCAAAACATTGGTTTTTAGAACTTTTGTCTGAATGTTTTGAACACGCTAATCTCAGAAACAGCTTAACCGATTTGAATTTTTGATTTGAATTTGCGGTTTTCAGTAATGCGTTGTGGTTTATTCAACTTACCATTTAAGGTTTGGTTTTCAATCGGTTCATAAATAAAAAACTAAAAAGTTATGTTGATCTAAAGTAATATGCAGGCGGAGCTGCGGGCAACAGCTAGTTACAAATAAAATTGTAACTCTTAACAAGGTTTCACAAATGAGTTCTCGGATCTAAGACGTAACAACGTCATCTGAATTGGGAAATTAATAATTATTATTTCTATTCGAAAATTGTAAAATCATAATATTTTGTCAAATCATTTGAAATAACATAAGTTATCAATATCACAAAAGATAATATCAGCTAAATGTTTATGCCTTGGCAACTAGTATTATTAATCCAAAGCTTTCTGACACAGACATGGATAAACTGGTCACACACCCAAACTCCAAGATAAATACAAAGTAGAAACATTCATCTCGGCATGGTTAACTTTTATTATTGACCTGAAGTGAGAACATCTTTTGAGAAAAAGTACAAAACAAAATCTCTCAAGTAAATGACATCATCAGAAGCGAACCATCCACGGGTTTATTCCGTAGCTTTATTTTTCGAACCGTGTTGATTCCGGTCAATGCGGACAAAGCTGCGGTTAGGGTCAGTTTATTTTATAAAAGAAATTGTACTGTCACATCCAAAGCACTTTGAAGACGAATCGATCCCGAACATTTTGATGACCACAAATACGTGCCCGGCGTTGCAAGGGTATAGGGTCCACAACCGCAAAACAATGTCAGCAATATACTAAGTTACAACAGAATAGTTAGGATCTATTTGGTCTTGGATACTTAGTTCAATTTTAAATTAAGTATAAAGCACATATATTTTTAATAATTGCAAGGATACTTAATTAGTTACCTTAATAATTTGCAACTTTATAAATTGAATAGTCTCTTTGACTATATCTTTTTGGATCCTTACATTCTTATTGAATCTTTTTGCTAGGTGATACGTAGACCTACATCTACCCTACTTACATAGAAAACAAGATAGTATACAAATCATTTGATGATCATCTAAAACGTCATTTTACCCAATATAGTCCGTTTGGGTATAATGGCATAGAGCATACAATACTGTACTACGACTCGCTTCACGAAAAATATCAAAGTTCAGCCACATCGCAGACTGAAACACCAACCCCAAGTGGGTTGAGGAAAAAGCCCAGTGGATGATGATAGAGCTTACAATATTTCTAGCTTCTATACTTTTAAATTAATAACACCAGCATCAAAGCATCCTCTCGTGAATAGCAAAGTATCATTCATTAACAAAACAGTGCTCTCATAATTTTCATTCAGCGACTGATGTTTGGGTTTCAAAGGATATTTATAAATATGTTCCAACAAGCTGCGCTCTGAAACTGATTATTAGCCAATTTGTCCCGTGTGCTCATAAATATGTTGGTAGATTTATTAAAATACCACTGTGTCACGTAAAATAATAATCGGAACGTTAACTACCGCACCTCCCGGCTGACCAAAACTATTTAGGTATTATGAAAAAGAACTGATATTTATAATACGTTATTGTATGTAATCATGTTGAGGTTTTATTATTGTAATTTGCTAAAATTTTCTCAAACTTTAACTGTAAAATTTACTCTTTATAATAAAATAGAATTGTTACTAACAAGTCTACAAACTTAATGCTTCTGCAAATTAATTGTATGCAACTAGTTAATATACGGTATACTCACATGCTTGAAAAAATATAACCTCTTCTTCTTCTTTTTTTAAAAACGTGGCTCCATTGATGTTCCTCGATGATTTCGCCAATGTCAAGGTAATGCTTGATTTTTCCCGCACAGAAGAACTAGTTACTCTGAACTAGTTCGCGGTGCGGGACAAGGAAACGCTGCTCGGTATTTTTTTTTTTTTTTTTTTTAATTCCGTGGCCCAAGGCCGCGTCCGCTCTAACGTCCGTTGCCGGGCGTCTCTGGTTACTAGCAGAGGGTATGTCCAGTGGCGCCCGGCGAACTTTGACCACCTCTGTGGTCTCTTCGGGTGTTGGGTCGGGACGAGAATCCCGCGTCGTTGGGGAAGGGTTTTATCCCGCGTCAGTGAGTGAATCTGGTTGCGTGCTATGGGGCAAAGGCCCCGCAGCACGCAACCCTTCTAGCCTGCTTCTGTAAGGACGGCGGATGGCGATCCCGACGTCCTCAGGCCCCGATCATGGAGGTCGATAGTCTTGGGCGTAGTCGCGGAGTCTGGGGCGCCCTGGCCGCCGACTACGGAACTCGGCGGGGAGGGTACGCTCCCTCTCCCTCCCGGCTGCCTCCTTCGCGAGCATGACTTGCTCGCAGAAGGACACGGCCGCGTTCCACCTACTCCGGCTGGAGACCATGGCTTGAAGCATGGTCTCCAGCGAGAGGGTATCCACGCCCAGACCCACTACGAGGTCCCGGCGCTGACTCGCCCACGCTGAGCACTCCACCAACGTGTGGAGTGCGGTGTCGTCGTCGGAAACCTCGCAGTGTTGACACCGGGGTGTGACCTCACGATGCATGCGAAACAGATAGCTACCGAAGCATCCATGCCCGGCAACGAACTGCGTCGCACGGTACGTGAGGTCACCATGCTGCCTCTGCAGCCAATCGTCCATGATCGGTCTCACCGCCGCGATGATGGTGGTACCCCACTTGGGTTGCTCAAGTCGCACCCTCCATGACTCCATGAGATCCTGGCGGAGTTGGGACCGCTGGTCCTCGATTTCTCGAGACGCAGGCCTGTGGTCCCGCTCCAGCGCCTCCTTGCGCCATTGGAACAATGATGCAAGGGCTCTCGCTTCCAGGTCCCATGGAGGGGTCCCGGCTAGGAGACATGCAGCCTCTCCGGAGATCGTGCGGTACCCCCGTATGGTTCTGACGGCCAAGGTTCGAATTGGTCTGTTTAACAGAGTCACGTTCCCCTTGACCGCCAACCTATCCGCCCATACGGGAGCCCCGTATAGGGCCATACTCCGCACGATCCCCAGGTACAGTCTCCTGCAGGAAGCGTTGGGTCCCTTTAGGTTGGGCATCAGTCGCGAAAGCGCGACCGATGCCTGCGTCACCTTGGGGACCAAACTTCGGAAATGTGGTCCGAAGTTCCATCGGCTATCAAGTACGATCCCTAGGTACTTCATCGAGGGCTTGATGCCGATGCTAACGCCTCCCACATTTATGCTGGAACCTTCGGGTGGACCGTTCCGAGGTCTATGAAAACACAGAACCTCGGACTTGTGCAAGGCCACCTCCAGTCCCAGCTGCCGTATCCGACCCACGACTCGAGCAACACCCGTCGTGACCTTGAGTGCTGCCTCCTGGTACGTTGCACCCCGCGCCGTGACGAGGGTATCGTCGGCGTAGCACGTTACGCCGACGCCCCTAGGCAACGCACCCCGCAGCACCCAGTCGTAGCCGATGTTCCACAGAAGCGGCCCCAGGACCGACCCCTGCGGAACACCGCACGACACATCTCGCCGAGCTGGCCCGAGCCAGCTGGGGAAAGCTATGGCCCTCTCCGAGAGATAGGCCCCGACAATACGACGGAGGTAGAGAGGCGTTTCGTGATACACGAGCGCCTCCCTAACGCAGCTCCATGGCAAGGTGTTGAACGCGTTGGCGATGTCAAGAGACACCGCCACCACCACCTGGCCCTGCGAGACTGCTTCCTCCGTCAGGCTCTTCACGCGCATGATCGCGCTCACGGTGGAGCGTCCCCGACGGAAACCGAACTGGTTATCCGCCAGGTCAGGCCCAACACTCGTGAGATGCTCGACGAGGCGTTCCGCGATAATTCGCTCAAAGAGCTTACACACCTCGTCGACCAACACGATCGGCCGGTATCCGGACGGTGAGTCCACCGGCTGCCCCGCCTTACGGATCAGGACCAGTTTCCCCGTCCTCCACACCTTGGGAAACTGGCCCCTTTCGAGGCATGCGCTAAAGAGCCCCATCAGTCGAGGCCCGAGTTCTTTGAGGGCCAGGACCCATGCACGGCCAGGAATGCCGTCGGGTCCGGGGGCAGTGATTTTCCGGCGTTTAAGCTGGAGTACTGCCGCACCTAGCTCCCCCACGCTGACTTCGGGTACGTCGTCTTCGCTGGTGCTATCCGCGTCGGGCAGAGACGGAGCCATGCGCGGAGGGACGTGCTCCTCCGCGCTCGTCGGAAACAGGGAGCCCATGACCCGCTCCAGCTGCTGCGGCTGGAGACTCTGGGTCAGTGGGGGCGCCCTAGGTCGGAGTTTTTCCTGACCTGTAGGTACGGGCGCCCCCATGGGTTCTGCTGCAGGGTCTTCAGGAGCTCCTCGCGGGCCGCCGTCTTGGCCCGCTTTATCGTCTCCTGGAGAATACCTTTGGCCTCCCTGTATGCCTGAAAAAGCTCCGCCTCTCGGGCTGCCGCGTCGTCTTGGCGGCGATGTCTCCGGCGAAACCTGGTGTACCGGCGGCGGGCGGAGATGCATGCTGCGCGCAGCTCTGCAATCTCCGGCGACCACCAGTACACCTGCTTCCTGGCCAGTCTGGGTGTAACCCTAGGCATCGCCGCATCACAGATTTGCGACATGGCTCTCCTGAACCACTCCGCCTCGGCATCCACATCGGCAGGCCGATCCGGTGCCGGAATCCAGGCCTGCACGAGGGATGCCTCCAGGAGAGCTTCCCGATCAAGATGGTGAAGTGCCCAACGCGGATCCGGGGGATTTGTTACCGGCTGTGGGAGGTCAGGTGAGGGGACGACATCGAACCGGATGTACCGATGGTCCGAGTGCGTCTCCTCACCCTCCTCCACGCGCCAGCCTGTAATACGGCGGGCGAGGTCAGGGGATGCAAACGTTACGTCTACGATCGATTCCCCCCCTCGCCGTTGAGGACCTCCAGACCACGTTTTCTGGTCCAGTCCTCAAGAAGCCTCCCCTTGTCCCTGGTTTCCCGGGAGCCCCAGGCCTCACTCCAGGCGTTGAGGTCTCCCAGGAGCAGGACAGGGCGAGGACGGCACGCAGCGAAGACGACGCCGAGCTCAGTGAGCCATAGCTCAAACTGAGACTCATCAATGTTCGGCGAGATGTAGGCCGACACGACCGCAAACCCTTCAAATTCCGCCGCAACACATCCCCGGCCGCTTGCAATCAATGCAAGGCGCGAGGTGTCCACGGCGGAACCCCCAAAAATAGAACAGGCCAAGCCGTCCTCGTCCACCGGGCTTCCCGGGTGGACGTAGTACGGCTCGGGGACCACGGCCAAGTTAATGGACCACTGCGCGATGCTCTGGTACAGAAGATCCTGAGCAGCGCGGCAGTGGTTCAGGTTCACCTGCAGGATGCGGACATGGGCGTACATTAATGGACGTCCATGTCAGCATCCCGCCGCGAACTTGGCCGCGTAGAAGCGGCTCCCCCGCTGCCTACAGCGGACGGACGAGGCTTTGGCCTCGAGGCAGCGCAGGTACGGCTGCCGACCCTATGGTCCGCCGTTTTGCCCTCCGCCTCGCACCTATAACAGCGAGGCGGGGCCTCGCAGCCATTGGCCTTATGGCCGGGCCGGCTGCAGCGGAAGCACCGATCGCCCACGGTGTCTTCCGCTGTGCACTGCACTCCTACGTGCCCTACCACCATACATCGGAAACATCTCGTTTCCCGGGCACACAGGAGGTGCACCTGCGCCTTTAAGAAGCCCCCTACAAGGAGGCTTCGTCCGTCCGCTATTTTCACTGCCGCCGCGACGGGGCACTGGACGACTGTCGTGCCATGGCCAGTGGGGCTGAAGAAAATCTCTCCAGCCTTAATCTGGTCATGGGGACAGCCACCCGCCTCCACGACGGCGGAAATAATCTCTACTGTTGTGGCCGCGTCATCCAGACCAGAGATGCGCAATGCCGCGCATTTGATGGGTCTGGTGACGCGGACGGCTTCAGTGTCCAGCGACTCCCAGAGCTTAGCCGCTAGGGCGTCAGCTTTGGAGCCGCTGGAGGCGCCGGAGACCGCGAGCGCCGGTGCGAGTGTTCTTGCACCGGAGCCCCCCCTGAATGTCGAGGGCCTTTAGGTCGACTGAGGCCTTTACGGTCCTCAGGACGTCGGCGTACCCCACTCCCTTCTCCGCGCCCACTGTCGTCACCGTCAGGACGACAGCGGTGGAGCGAGGGGGACGAGGCCTCTTCGGCGCCTTCGCCGCGGCGGCTTTGGCCGCTTTCTTTTTCTTCTTTTTTCGCTGTTTTTTAGCGCCCACTCCTTTCCATCCCTCCCGCCCGGCGGGATGTATAGAAGCAGCGGGAGCAACAGCGGGAGCGGCCCTGTGGGCAGCAGGGGTGGCACTCCTCTTGCCCTTCCCTTTGGCCTTCCGCGAGATAGCCGCAGCCTCGGCCGACGGTCGCCTCGCAGCGGATGGGGGCAGGGGGGGGGCGTCTAGGAGGCCTGCCTCTAGGGCGGGGCGCAACGCCGGCGCCGGCAACAGCCGCGTAGGACAACGCGGGCTGCGTCAGCGCAGGGCGGTACGCCCGGTCCTCTAGGACGCCGAGGCGCCCCTCGATTGCCGCCATGACCTCGGTGAGAGTAGCCGCAGGCCGTGGCGGCGATTCCGTAGCTGCAGGCCGTGGCGGTGATCCATGCGCCGCGTTGGACGCGGTCTTAGTTGCCATCCTTGGTGACGGGCCAGCAGTCGGGGAAGGTGCCATGGGACGCTCCGTCTGGGTCCCGGGGGGCCCCTTGACCAACCTGGTCAGGTTCGCGACCTCCTGTCGCAGGGCCTCCATCTGTTGCCGGGACGCGGCAAGTTCCGCCTCCAGGCTGGCCACCTGACCCCGAAGCTTCTGCTCCTCCGCGGGTACGCTCCGCGCTAGGAGCTCATCAAGTGAAGACGTAGCGTGAGTCACGGCCGTCTTCACTATCTGCCTCTTACCCTGTTTACTCTTACTATGTTTTTCGTGCCACCCTTCATCGCTTCCGCAATCCGGGTAAGAGCCAGCATGAGCTCCCGCGCGGCTGGCACCTCCTTGTCCCTGCCGCTAGGCAGGAACGGCACCGTAGGGGCGGGGGCTTTGAAGACAGGCGTCTTCCGGTATTGACCCCTGGTTGTCATCGCAACATATTTCGGCGGCACCCCCTCTTCGGTGCTCGTCTCACTGCCCCGCCCGGAGCAGCTAGTGCTCCTGTCGCGCGACGACCCCGCCTTCTGCGCCCTCTTATCGAGGGTCCTTTTCCCTGGGGTCTTCCGTGAGGAAGAACCCGCCGCCTCCATGCTGTTGGGAACAACGTCAGTCCCAGCAGCGGTCGACGCGACCTCCGCGTCGGTTTGGGGGGTGGTTTTAAGGCACATCCCCTGGCCTATCGGGCTTTGGTGACCCCTCCCAAATACCACCCGAGAAGATCCCGGGCGGAGGTCGCCATGACTGGTGCCGGGCACGAGCCCGACCCCAGTCACAGCAGGGTGTTCGCGGTCAGCATCGCTGCCGGTTCCCCCTTGGGTAATAACAACGTTTATTTCCTCAGCCATAGTTGTTGAGTTTTACGTCCTCCGACGATGGTGACAAATAGGGAGATATTGGGCATTCTGTCCCACCTCCCTCGGGCACAGCCCTCGGTCACTACGGTGGGACAGAATGCCCAATATCATCCTATGAATGGTTAACCAATTTCACTTGCTAGATGATTGCTTTCGTACAGGAAACTAACCCGATGCATGTTTGTTAAAATGAACACGTTAAGATCACATTTTTAAGATAGATAATTTATACGTTAAAACTTTATGTTAGAACTTATGTTACTAATACATAAAATAACTAAAGTATCACTGGATATTCACGTAAAACTTAAATAAAGTGTTTTTATGCACAATATAAATCTTTTTTTTATAAAATTTCAGACATACCTATGTCTATGTGAAATAGGTGTGTAATAGACTAGAAAATTATTTATCATAATTATTAGTTACTTACATGACATTGCTTCTTATTTTCTGTCTTATTTTAAAATCCAAGGATATATAGAGTACTTAGTAGGTATACTGTATGTCCACAAAATGCACGTGCAGCATGTCGTGGGAATAGAATGTGAGACGTTCTTCGAGTATGGGAACGATGATACAAGTCTATTATACACAAGTAACACACACCAGAACAAACTGCTGACATTACCTTAGCTTTGTAACGTTGTTAGCCGACTGTGATAGAAAGAGGTGTATGAACAAAATAAGTATTGCTAAATGAATATTTTTAAAGGAATAAATAATAAAGCATAAAAATATTTCATTAAGCGTAAGCGTGTATAACTTATTTTTAACACTTTTATTGGAAGCTCAATTCAAACAATTTCAATTCTAAACAATTCCAATATTCAAAGGACTTCAAATTGTTATATTTGTAAAATTATTGCGAAATCACTTTGAATGTCATTTAATATTTTAATAATTTCCTTCGATTTCTCTAGGATAGATTTCTCTTTATCGTTAAACCTTAATCAAATTTATATAAACCACCTGTACTATAGATTCTACCTTTCAAATAAAGATAATCAATAAAATCGTGTTAGGTACCTATATAGAAAAAAAGTTATGTTAAGATTATGAGAAAAAACACATAAAACCACATACAAATAAATTAGGTACCCACCTCCTTTTTTAGTCGGGTAAATAACTATATGACGTCGTCGTTCTTATATTGAATTGCTGACTACACAGTAAGGTATCCGTTTGACCGCTGACGCAAGCACACACACACAAACCTAATGAATATGTAATTGAATCTTCTCTGTTTATGTCGGAAATTATATTACAAAGTGTTAACATTAAATACCGCAATAAACTACGTGGTTTTCTGGATATGTCTGTTAAATAGAATTAATTACATACAATCACCTGTTTATCCCAGGACTAGGTAGAAGTGTATTAGACAACCAAATACCTATTGTCTAAAAATTCGAATTTTTCATCCAATGAAAGTATCTAAATCGTGTTTAGGATGCTTATGTCTACTGATCATTACTCATCATATCAGTGAAGGCAACTCAGTATGTATAACTGTTAGTTGATAATATATAAGTAGGTACGAATGAACGATCAACGAACATACAGAAATTATAGGTATATTTATTATGTATATCGGTTTATACCTTTGGCGGCGTTGGTAAAGACGTGGTTTTGTATTACAATTATTATAACAGAATTACAACACTTTGATTTAAATAGACGTAAGTAACATAAATTAAAATAAGCACCCGTGAAAGTATGAAGTTAAATTTTAATTTTGATGTGAACTGAATATTGCTGAATTTATATTTTTTATGTATAAAACCCCACAATTGATCAAATAAAATTACATTCGCTCCAGCAGTATCTTCCAGTGACCTCTCACTTTTCTCTCCAGTATCTTCCAGTGATAAGAAAAAAATGTGAGTAAGTTCTATTAAATTAATAATACTGTGATTAATTGTTATATTAATAATTAATTAATTAATTAATTAATTAATGTGATTAATTGTTATCCAGCTCAGTTGCTTGGTTAATTCCCACCCGCTGGTGTAACTTTTAACACATTAATAATTATAAAATGTTGTTATATTGTTATGTGAGTGGCTTGGATAATTCATGTCGACTGGTGTAACTAGGTATGATCAAATATTATAATTTGATCTTTTTTCTTTTTAGTTGTGATTAATTTAGGAAAAATCTGGGTTAAGTATGACTTTGACTAACGTATTGGTCTTCATTTCAATTTAACAGGTCTGATTCAGAGTTTGAAAGTACATCTGAAGTTACCCCTGTAGAGGTGAAGAAGAGAAAACCTAAAGGCAGTGTTGCAACCACCAACAAACGCAGCCGTAAGGACGACGAGTCGCATTTGGAGGAGCTTGCTGGAGGTTCGATACCCGCTCAATACAAGCGAACACCTACAGCACATAGGTATTGCACAATTTTTATTTATTTACTAAACAAGTGTTTTATACTTTTGTATATGTGATTTTCATAGCATCAGTTTATTAGGAATATTTATCATATTTATCAACCTGTTGGTTTAGTCTAGTAGTTAGTGACTCTGATAAGTACGTCAAATGTCGTGGGTTCGATTCCCACCCTAGATAACTCTTTATATGATGGACATAATGTTTAATTTTGTGTTTGATCTAGATGTGTATAATATGTTCGAACCATATTTATATTTATTTATTGTATTAACCACTGAAACCGTTTCGTCCCAAGTCTTTTATATACAGTTTTTTTCTTTTTTGATATAAATTAGAAGAATAGGTTTGAGAATAGCTTGTAATCTATTTTTACATTTTTTCTTTATCAGTTTATATGTTAAAACAGTGTTAATTGGGGTAAATTTATCTTCAACTGTATGTCAATAAAACGTAAAGTACAATCTAGTTTAAGAGCTATATGGAATGTGTATGTGTTTCTATGTTAATGACACAAGTATATTTTATAGTTCCATTCTTACATTTTTATAGAACGAAGAAACCAGCTTCGTTGGGTTTGTTTAAAATCTTACAAACTGAAGAAGCCGGCGTCAGCGCACCGAAAAAGGACGCCGGCACTGGAAGCCTAACATCAAGCTTTGCAAGCCGAGTGTCAACAGGAACATCGCGTCGGGCAATAAAACGAAGTGGTGCGTATTTCGTTGACCTCAAACTGTACAAAGCAACTGACTATACTTCTCACGCTGTTGATGTTCGGTATAAGACAGCGCTGATAACCATAAAGCTACAGTGTGATGAATCATCACCGTCGTGGCAAGCACTTCAAGCGTACTTGGGTCAAGCTTTTGTAGAGTTTGAGGACTCTGAACCGACTCATTACAGTAACAAGATTGTGATAAAATAAATATATAAATAAATAAGGAGTTATTTCTGGATACACTTAAGCATATCTAGATAAATTAGATCTAAATATTAAATAAATCATTAGGAATCGAAACTCCAACGTCGCAGCCAGATTACTAACTATTGAACTAGTCTGGTGTGTATGTATGTCTTTATTTTATTTTTTATAGTTGATAGGTTTACATTAACCATAATCTCACCTGATGGTAAGTGCATATGTGATCTAAGATGGAGCACGCTTGTATAGAAGGTTGTGTGAAGAAGCGTGCTCCATCTTAGATCACATATGCACTTACCATCAGGTGAGATTATGGTTAATGTTTGTACAGTATGAGGTCAACGAAATACGCACCACTTCGTTTTATTGCCCGACGCGATGTTCCTGTTGACACTCGGCTTGCAAAGCTTGATGTTAGGCTTCCAGTGCCGGCGTCCTTTTTCGGTGCGCTGACGCCGGCTTCTTCAGTTTGTAAGATTTTAAACAAACCCAACGAAGCTGGTTTCTTCGTTCTATAAAAATGTAAGAATGGAACTATAAAATATACTTGTGTCATTAACATAGAAACACATACACATTCCATATAGCTCTTAAACTAGATTGTACTTTACGTTTTATTGACATACAGTTGAAGATAAATTTACCCCAATTAACACTGTTTTAACATATAAACTGATAAAGAAAAAATGTAAAAATAGATTACAAGCTATTCTCAAACCTATTCTTCTAATTTATATCAAAAAAGAAAAAAACTGTATATAAAAGACTTGGGACGAAACGGTTTCAGTGGTTAATACAATAAATAAATATAAATATGGTTCGAACATATTATACACATCTAGATCAAACACAAAATTAAACATTATGTCCATCATATAAAGAGTTATCTAGGGTGGGAATCGAACCCACGACATTTGACGTACTTATCAGAGTCACTAACTACTACACTAAACCAACAGGTTGATAAATATGATAAATATTCCTAATAAACTGATGCTATGAAAATCACATATACAAAAGTATAAAACACTTGTTTAGTAAATAAATAAAAATTGTGCAATACCTATGTGCTGTAGGTGTTCGCTTGTATTGAGCGGGTATCGAACCTCCAGCAAGCTCCTCCGAATGCGACTCGTCGTCCTTACGGCTGCGTTTGTTGGTGGTTGCAACACTGCCTTTAGGTTTTCTCTTCTTCACCTCTACAGGGGTAACTTCAGATGTACTTTCAAACTCTGAATCAGACCTGTTAAATTAAAATGAAGACCAATACGTTAGTCAAAGTCATACTTAACCCAGATTTTTCCTAAATTAATCACAACTAAAAAGAAAAAAGATCTAATTATAATATTTGATCATACCTAGTTACACCAGTCGACATGAATTATCCAAGCCACTCACATAACAATATAACTACATTTTATAATTATTAATGTGTTAAAAGTTACACCAGCGGGTGGGAATTAACCAAGCAACTGAGCTGGATAACAATTAATCACATTAATTAATTAATTAATTAATTATTAATATAACAATTAATCACAGTATTATTAATTTAATAGAACTTACTCACATTTTTTTCTTATCACTGGAAGATACTGGAGAGAAAAGTGAGAGGTCACTGGAAGATACTGCTGGAGCGAATGTAATTTTATTTGATCAATTGTGGGGTTTTATACATAAAAAATATAAATTCAGCAATATTCAGTTCACATCAAAATTAAAACTTAACTTCATACTTTCACGGGTGCTTATTTTAATTTATGTTACTTACGTCTAATTAAATCAAAGTGTTGTAATTCTGTTATAATAATTGTAATACAAAACCACGTCTTTACCAACGCCGCCAAAGGTATAAACCGATATACATAATAAATATACCTATAATTTCTGTATGTTCGTTGATCGTTCATTCGTACCTACTTATATATTATCAACTAACAGTTATACATACTGAGTTGCCTTCACTGATATGATGAGTAATGATCAGTAGACATAAGCATCCTAAACACGATTTAGATACTTTCATTGGATGAAAAATTCGAATTTTTAGACAATAGGTATTTGGTTGTCTAATACACTTCTACCTAGTCCTGGGATAAACAGGTGATTGTATGTAATTAATTCTATTTAACAGACATATCCAGAAAACCACGTAGTTTATTGCGGTATTTAATGTTAACACTTTGTAATATAATTTCCGACATAAACAGAGAAGATTCAATTGCATATTCATTAGGTTTGTGTGTGTGTGCTTGCGTCAGCGGTCAAACGGATACCTTACTGTGTAGTCAGCAATTCAATATAAGAACGACGACGTCATATAGTTATTTACCCGACTAAAAAAGGAGGTGGGTACCTAATTTATTTGTATGTGGTTTTATGTGTTTTTTCTCATAATCTTAACATAACTTTTTTTCTATATAGGTACCTAATACGATTTTATTGATTATCTTTATTTGAAAAGTAGAATCTATAGTACAGGTGGTTTATATAAATTTGATTAATGTTTAACGATAAAGAGAAATCTATCCTAGAGAAATCGAAGGAAATTATTAAAATATTAAATGACATTCAAAGTGATTTCGCAATAATTTTACAAATATAACAATTTGAAGTCCTTTGAATATTGGAATTGTTTAGAATTGAAATTGTTTGAATTGAGCTTCCAATAAAAGTGTTAAAAATAAGTTATACACGCTTACGCTTAATGAAATATTTTTTTGCTTTATTATTTATTCCTTTAAAAATATTCATTTAGCAATACTTATTTTGTTCATACACCTCTTTCTATCACAGTCGGCTAACAACGTTACAAAGCTAAGGTAATGTCAGCAGTTTGTTCTGGTGTGTGTTACTTGTGTATAATAGACTTGTATCATCGTTCCCATACTCGAAGAACGTCTCACATTCTATTCCCACGACATGCTGCACGTGCATTTTGTGGACATACAGTATACCTACTAAGTACTCTATCTATCCTTGGATTTTAAAATAAGACAGAAAATAAGAAGCAATGTCATGTAAGTAACTAATAATTATGATAAATAATTTTCTAGTCTATTACACACCTATTTCACACCTATGTCTGAAATTTTATAAAAAAAAGATTTATATTGTGCATAAAAACACTTTATTTAAGTTTTACGTGAATATCCAGTGATACTTTAGTTATTTTATGTATTAGTAACATAAGTTCTAACATAAAGTTTTAACGTATAAATTATCTATCTTAAAAATGTGATCTTAACGTGTTCATTTTAACAAACATGCATCGGGTTAGTTTGCTGTACGAAAGCAGACATCTAGCAAGTGAAATTGGTTAACCATTCATAGGATGATATTGGGCATTCTGACCGAGGGCTGTGCCCGAGGGAGGTGGGACAGAATGCCCAATATCTCCCTACTTGTCACCATCGTCGGAGGACGTAAAACTCAACAACTATGGCTGAGGAAATAAACGTTGTTATTACCCAAGGGGGAACCGGCAGCGATGCTGACCGCGAACACCCTGCTGTGACTGGGGTCGGGCTCGGGCCCGGCACCAGTCATGGCGACCCCCGCCCGGGATAAACACCATTAACACCAGCACCAGACTTCAATTTAGCTTTCATAACTTTGTTTACTATCCACGAACTAATCTTTTCCCCTGTTCGAGCATCTTTTGCTTTAAGTCTTTGTTTAGTCATATCTATAAGACGTAAGTCGGCTTTTTGACGGTTAGGCAAGTCTATGTAGTTTGCGTATGCGATATCGTGATGCATACAAGCTTCGTCTAACTTGTTTACACCTTTATCACCACGTAGTAATCGTTTTGAAAGCTTTGTTCCTGGTCCACAATAGTTATAACCGGGTATGTGAAGTTCGAATGGTAAATGATTAATGATACTGTTTATTAGTCCACCACCTTGCATCGTCCAAAGAATAATGAATATACTTTAAAATTATATATCACTTATATAATTAACTTATTCCACTATTGCAGTCTTATCAATCCAACTGTTCTCTTTGTTATTTAAACCCAACCATTTTACAAACAGTTTGTTTCCTTTCTTTTTTAATACCTTTTCTATCAAATAGACACCAGGGCAGGACGACTTTTGAAGCTCTTGTTCGTAAAAAGTTCCTAATATGACTTGTTTTTGATTATCTTCCATGCTATATGTTATTGGTACAGTATTATTTATCTTTTTTATAGTAAATAATTCTGTTGACCAGTTAGGAGTGTATCCTTTCTCAAATATATGTTTGTACTTACTAATTCGAACTTTGTCACCAATTTTAAACTTTGGGCGACATTTTTGGGTTACCTTTATCATGGAATTTGTAATATTATTTTTAATGTCCGTTTCATTAAACTTATTAACATTAACAGGTGCAAATTTAATAGTGCGATGTTTTGTGTTGTTATATGTCTTCATAACACCGTTCAAGCCACCATCTACCCACTTATAGTGTCCGTTCAAGCTAAAGTATTTGTACAATTTATTTTTAATCGTTTTAATAACTCGTTCAACAATTGAAGCCTTTTTGGTTGAAAATGTTGAGTAGTGTTTAATATTATAGTTCTGTAAAAGCTTTTGAAATGTAGAATTATAGAACTCAGTACCCCTATCAGTTTGCAGATGAGTTGGTATCCTATGATTAGTAGAAAGTAATTTTTCAAATGCATGAGAGACATCATGTTTGGATTTAGTTTTTAGTGGTTCCACCCAAACGTACTTTGAGAAGCAGTCAATAACTATTAAAATATAGTTATATCCTTTTTTAAAGGTTTTTAGGTTTTGCATATCAACTAAATCTGCTTGCCACAAATCATCAATACCTTTTAAAATTACAGATCGTCGAGGAAAATTTTTTCGTGCTGCTTTATGTATTTCATTGACGATTTGTTGTTTCGCCATTTTGATAAACTTTGAGGTCTATGTTTATCGATCTTTTAATATAGATTGAATTGCGTCTTGAATTAGTCTATCAACTGCGTTCCTTGTGTAAAAATTGTTTTCCAAATGAGTCACTATCTCAGACATTATTGTTTTTAAAGCTTTCTCTATATGGTTTTGAAGACTATTTGGAATAGAACTTTGCAATTTTTGTAAGTCATTCATTAGTACACCTTTCAATTCATCTACATATGCTTTATTTACGGCATCATCTGCGTCTTGAGGAGGTTTAACACCTTTTAACCTCGATGTCTTCAAGTCATAATCTCCACGATCAGATTTTATTAATGCGTTATCATTAAAATCAAGTATTTCCGATATACGCATTCGCTTATGAATATAATGACCAAATTTGTCTACATTCATATTAAAGGTGTATTATGTGTGTATCATTTTACTATATACCGTTCAGTATATAGTAAAATGATACACATATAATATTAGTAGATTTATTTATTTAATGATTTTGCTTTCACGTAGTTCTTCAATGATAGATATTATTTCATTGTCTATTCCTGTGTTACCAGCATCTCGAGAAGCAATTAATAACTTTAATCTATCAACCAATTCATTGGGATCATCCCAATATATAAAATCTGTGTTTTTTTTCCACATTTTTGTTGAAGGTAATCCTTTTCCTACTTTCTGACTACAACTTGGACTTTTACTTTCTTGTTCGAAAAGTGGCTTAATAACTTGCAAATATTTTTGTCCTTTATTACTTTTAATTGGTTTTTTTGAATCGAAATCACGACGATGTGCATTCGTTACAAGTAACATTGCCTTATAATTTTGCTTGTCATAGTCATTAACCAAGCTCAGATCAATGTCTTTTTTTAACAGTAGCTCTCGCAACCCAGGTGTACTTTCGTACTTGTGTCCGGCTACAGTAATAACTTTATCTCCAATCGTTATGCTAGAGGAACCTAACATTAAGAGTCCGTATGCAGAATCGAAACGGGCGGAATTAGGTATTTGACACATTTTGTGCGTGAGTCCGGAGTTACCGATGGTGGTCAGCCAGTAGGTACGGCGATTACATGGTTTTGATCTTTTTTTTTTCATTTTATAATAATAGTGTCTTGTGTGGGGGAGGTGAAAAGAGGGCTAGGAGGGGGGGTGTTTTTTTTTCTCTCCTTAAATTCAAGAAAAGATCCTCTATACTCGTGTGATCCCGTAATCAAAACTCCTCTACCTTTCCTCTGTCGTTGCACTCTCAAAGGGGGGGCGAGGGCTAATTTTTTTTCCTAATCAAAATCATTTGACCTCCTCTATACAAAGGGGCTCTACCAACATATTTAGGGCCCCAGCGAACTCATCTGCTAGTGGCGCACCTGCTGATCAACGGACGAGGCTCGTTAATTTACGGTACCTATGAAGTGGCTTCGGTCCCTACGTGGGTACCGGGTGTTGGTCCGGGGGGTGCCACCGTGCAACTGTGCTAAAGCCCCACAAGTAACCCAGCCCAGGCTGGTTGCGTAAGGGGTTCAACAGCCGGGCCCGGGGCCAAGTATGGTGCAGCAGGCATGGAACCAGTGGGGGCAAAGCGGAGTCTAGTGTGGGTGGTGTGGGTCGATTCGCTGGCCAGGGAGACCCTTAGCAACGGCGTTGCCGCGGCCGCCCGCAACACAGTCATGGGGCCCGCCTGGGACCAACCACACCAGGAGGCTGCCCCACGTGTTCTCGCGCATAATCCTGATGTGGGATCGCCGCTCCGGGTGGTAACCGGTGTGGGATAGCGGCGGCCTTGCACCAGGGGGGTTTGGTAGCCCTTCCGTCCGGCGGGTCGGTTCCAACCTAACCACACGGTTCCAGACGAAGTTGGCCCCTGCGCTTTGTCACTTATTACTGCTGCACCAAATGTCGCCCTGTCTTCACGCTTCTTCTTCAAATTTATAATGGCAGTGCAACAGAAATAAGTAAACGTTCCACAGCGGCCCCAGGAAACCCCACAGCTTCACTTTTCGAGGTGGAGTTCACCAACATCCGTGGACTCCATGCGAACCTCGATGCCGTCCACCATACCTTGAGACGGCTCGGCCCGCTGTCACGTTTCTCACGGAGACACAAATACGCCGCCCTGACAACACGCCTTACCTTGCCTTGTGTTGCCCCGGTTATGTATATATGTATCGAGGAACAATACCGGGGCGCCGCAGGGGTCCGTGCTGTCACCAACTCTTCCTTCTGCAAATCAATGATATGCTATCCCTCGGGCACATTCATTGTTATGCAGATGACAGCACATTGCAGGCGTGTGCATTTACAGCGAAGAAATCCCCTTTCCTTCCCCTACCCTCTCTTCAGAATGCATTATTACCAATGAAGGGCAACCTTGAGATCCTTGACATAGACGTTCGTCAAGAGCTCAATAATAAAAACTACATCGAAAGATGTATAGGGCTAGCTTCGTGGAAACTAGGAATACTGAATAAGGTAAAGCGATTCTTTACACTGCATCAGAGGTGTCTGCTGTACAAGACGCAGATTGGACCCTGCGTCGAATACTGCTCTCACTTCCGGGACGGCTCCGCGAAGTATTTGCTGGACGCTCTCGACGCTATGCAGCGTCGAGCTATCCGTATTATAGATTGTCCGGAGGTAACGGGAAGCTTTGAGCCGCTAGTTCAGCGCCGAACAATAGCTTCCTTGGCCGCATTCTACCGTATTTACCACGGCGAGCATTCTGAAGAGCTCTTCAATCTGATCCCATCTTCCTTCCGATCCCGAACAACGCGTGCCGGGCAGAGATGCCACTCCCACACAGTAGGTACATGTTCGCTAGAACCGAACTTTTTAAACGTTCGTTTCTGTGCCGAACGATACTGGCCTGGAACGCCCTGCCTGTGCACGTGGTTTTTTTTTTTTTTTTTTTTTTTTTTTTTTTTTTTTTTTTTTTTTTATATTTGGTTCGCCAAATTGACGCCGCCCGCCTGGTGGTAAGTCGTGACGACGTCTAGCGATTGTGGGCCACTCTCACAGCACACATTACTATTGAGAGTGGCCCTCAACTTGACGACCTACTGATGTGCCTCTTCACGCTCCGCTTAAAGAACCCAGGATTATATGTGGGAGGAAACACGTGCACAGGCAGGGCGTTCCAGGCCACTATCGTTCGGCAGAGAAACGAACGTTTAAAACGTTCGGTTCTCGCGAACATGCTATCCACTGTGTGGGGGTGGCATCTCTGCCCGGCACGAGTCGTTCGGGATCGGAAGGAAGAGGGTGGGATCAGATTAAAGAGCTCTTCAGAACACTCGCCATGGTAAATACGGTAGAATGCGGCCAAGGAAGCTATTGTTCGGCGCTGAGCTAGCGGCTCAAGGCTTCCCGTTACCTCCGGACAACCAATAATACGGATAGCCCGTCGCTGCATAGCGTCGAGAGCGTCCAGCAGATACTTCGCGGAGCCGTCCCAGAGGTGAGAGCAGTATTCGACGCAGGGTCTAATCTGCGTCTTGTACAGCAGACACCTCTGGTCCGGTGTAAAGAATCTCTTTACCTTATTCAGTATTCCTAGTTTCCGCGAAGCTAGCCCTATACATCTTTCGATGTAGTTTTTATTATTGAGCTCTCGACGAACGTCTATGCCAAGGATATCAAGGTTGTCCTTCATTGGTAATAATGCATTCTGAAGAGAGGGTAGGGGAAGGAAAGGGGATTTCTTCGCAGTAAATGCACACGCCTGTGTTTTGCGGGCATTGAACTCGACCAGGTTCTCGGTACCCCATTGAGAGATACTGTCGAGGTTACGGTCGAGATCAGCCACGAGTCGTCGTCTCTCCTCCTCAATCTCAGATCGCCCCGCCGTCGGACGAACCGAGTAACTCCCGTGCAGTGTGCTGTCATCTGCATAGCAATGAATGTTCCCGAGGGATAGCATATCATTGATATGCAGAAGAAAGAGAGTTGGTGATAGTACGGACCCCTGCGGTACCCCGGCATTCACTTGCAAGAAGCGAGAAGCCTGGCCATCGCAGAGGACCCGCACTCGGCGCTCGTTTAAAAAGCTGGCAATCCAGCTGCACAGTTGAGGAGGTAGACCATATGCCGGAAGCTTGGAAAGGAGCGAAGCATGCCAGACCCTATCGAAGGCTTTGGCGATGTCCAGGCTAATAGCCAAGGACTCGCCGTGCCTTTCCATAGCCCCACCCCAGACATGCGTTACGAATGCCAGAAGATCACCCGTTGATCGCTTTGGCCTGAAGCCGTATTGTCGATCATTGATTAGCGAGTGATCCTCTAGGAATTGCATGAGCTGCTTATTTATAAGGAGCTCAAGCACCTTGCAAATGACTGAGGTGACAGCTATGGGTCGATAGTTGCCTGGATCGGACCGATCCCCTTTCTTGGGGATCGGTTGTACGTTCGCCTCCTTCCAGACCTCCGGCACGAGCCCTGAAGAGTATGACAGGCGGTACAGACGCGTTAATACTGGAGACAACTCAGCTGCACATTTTCGTAGCACCACCGCCGGAATGCCGTCAGGGCCACTGGCTTTCCGCGTGTCGAGTGACCGCAGCACTGCCCGTACATCACATTGCCTGATAACAATATCAGGCATTGTGTGGCCACAGTTGGCGATGGCGGGGGGCTGCAGGCCACGGTCGTCGACCCGGGAATTAGCCGCAAAGAGGTCTGCGAGCATATCCGCTTTCTCTTGGGCTTTGTGAGCCAGTGTTCCATCTGGGTAACGCAGCGGTGGCAGCGAGGGCTGACAAAAGTTAGATTGCACGGCTTTGGCCAGTTGCCAGAATCCACGGCTGCCCGTGGGATGGGAAGTGAGCTCCTGACCAAGCCGCGCGACGCGCTGGGCATCCGCTCTCTTAAAGGCCCTCTTACTCGACTTTGTGGCCCGGTTGTACGCTGCTTTGAGGTGGCCCACGTTTGGGTCGCGCACAGCCCGGGCCCTGATCCAGGCGCGATATGCCGACTGTTTTTGTCGAACAGCTTTGGCACAATCTCGCCCGAACCAGGGACGGGCTCTGCGGATACTGGCGACATCAGTGAAAGGGATGTAATAATCCATCCCTAAACTGATCTCGCCAGCAATAGCAGAAGCACTATCCGAAGGAGCCTTTCCTACAAAGCAGCGCTGGCTCCAGGGGACGGACGCAAAATAATCGCGTAGACCGTCCCAATCCGCTGACGAGTAGTGCCATAGTCGTCGTGACGTTTGCACAGGACGTGCAGGAGGTGACACCTTCATGCCAGCGTGAACAACACAGTGGTCGGAACTACCCAGTGGGGCTCCTACGGAAACACTGTACTGGGCTGGGCGACTCGTCAGCAGTAGATCCAGCAGAGCGGGCGCGTGATCTGACCTGTCTGGTATCCGGGTGATCCCGCATACCATCTGGGTCAGACCGTGGGAGAGAGCGAACGCATGGGCGGCTCTACCCGCATGATCAGTCTTGAGGGACCCCAGCCATTCAATGTGATGGACATTGAAGTCCCCCAGAAACACTAGGTCAGCGTTCGGGAACCGCACCTGCGCTTCATCAGCCGTCTCGCTGAGGTACTGGAAGAGCTTTGTTGTCTCAGAATCCCCTGTGTGGGATCGGTAGACGCACACGTAGATCTGGCTCATAGAGCCATGGTCTACGTGCAGCCAAAGGACGGAATTGGAGGGGTTCTCTAGGCAGCGCAACCGGCGGCAGCAAACATCCGCCCTAACGAACACGCACACCCCGGCTTTGTCTCGAAATTGTTCCTCGATGACATAGCCGGGGTAACACAGGTAAGACGTGTCGTCAGGGCGGCGTATTTGTGTCTCCGTGAGGAACATCACAGCGGGCCGTGCCGTCTCAAGGTGGTGGTGGACGGTATCGAGGTTCGCATGGAGTCCACGGACGTTAGTGAACTCCACCTCGAAATGTGAAGTTGTGGGGTTTCCTAGGGCCGCTGTGTAACGTTTATTTATTTTTTGTTGCACTGCCATTGTAGATTTTGAAGAAGAAGCGTGAAGACAGGGCGACATTTGGTGCAGCAGTAAGTGACAAAGCGTAGGGGCTAGCTTTGTCTAGAACCGTGTGGTTAGGTCGGAGCCGACCCGCCGGACGGAAGGGCTCCCAAACCCCCCTGATGCAAGGCCGCCGCTACCCCACACCGGTTACCACCCGGAGCGGCGATCCCACATCAGGATTATGCGCAACATGTGGGGCAGCCTCCTGGGGTGGTTGGCCCCAGGCGGGCCCCATGACTGTGTTGCGGGCGGCCGCGGCAACGCCGTTGCTAAGGGTCTCCCTGGCCAGCGAATCGACCCACACCACCCACACTAGACTCCGTTTCGCCCCCACTGGTCCCATGCCTGCTGCACCATACATCGCCCCGGGCCCGGCGGTGCAGCTGCTGAACCCCTAACGCAACCCAGCCTGGGCTGGGTTACTTGGGGGGCTTTAGCACAGCTGCACGGTGGTACCCCCCCGGACCAACACTGTTGTACCACCTGGTACCCACGTAGGGGCCGAAGCCACTCCATATGTACCGTAAATTAACGAGCCTCGTCCGTTTATCAGCAGGTGCGCCACTAGCAGGTGAGGTCGCTGGGGCCCTATAGATGTTGGTAGAGCCCCTTTGCACCCAAAATAAGTGTTTCCTCCCACATATAATCCTGGGTTCAGTAGGTCGTCAAGTTGAGGGCCACTCTCTATAGTATAGTGTGCTGTGAGTGACCCACAATCGCTTGACGTCGTCACGACTTACTACCAGGCGGGTGGCGTCAAATTGGCGAACCCAATACAAAAAAATAAAATAAAAAAACTACCTCTATAAAACTATTACTCAATTTGACTCTACTCGGGAGCCCCTCTTGGGGGACTGGAGGGCAAATCTCAAAAACTCGGAATTTTCCCTAGGTCCCCGAACCCCCTTTACATTTCTGCAAAAAAAACATAGGTACCTTCCCCTCCACCATCAAGGAGAACAATAAAATTGTGTCAGTGAGTGAGTGAGTAATCCAGCTTTATAAAATATAACAGCTTTTTTTAACAAAACCAATGATAAATACATTCTACATAATCACTTGTTGTATTTAAAAAGAAGCCTAATCATCACAAAATAATAACTAATATTACCAAAGTATCAAAATCTCACGCCACACTATATTCGTCTGTAGACGGCGTCGAATTTTGGCGCGCAGAGCGACACGTCCTCTCCCTGTAAGCGCTTGGCGCGGACTGCTTACTTGAGGCATGCGTCGAGTATTATAAAGCGAAATTTAGGTGTTTTTAAAGATTATTTACAGCCTATTTTTTATTATTTAGCTTTCTTTTTTTTTGGAAATGGATTGATTTTGAACCAAGGTTTATTTATGTTGTTTTAATTTTATGAACGAGAGTTTTATGTAGCCGAAATAAGAACCAATTCATTGCCCATTTTCTCTAAAATTTGACTAACTTAAATATTTGTTTACTCAATTTTTTTTATGAAAGTGATAAAAAGTAATCCATACATTTGATAGATGACTTTTACAAGAATACTCTGTATTTTTGTAATACTTTTTAGACGTCAAAACGATTAGTGAATTTGTGATATTCTAGACCTCTTCCAGCAAAAGATACGAAAAACTACCGATTGTTTTAGGTCGATTAATCAAAATTTAATGACAAAAATAAGAAAGTAGCTCACTTATTAGATCATTATTGAAATGATATTTCATGTTGTGCATTAAAACTTATAAAAATACAGTATTTTAGTGTAAATGTAATTAGTGTAAAAACACGTCTGTAAAATCAGCGAAAACGGTAAAATTTAATAGGAGGACTCTTAACTGTCCACGGTTATTTCTTATACCAAATGGTACATTCGATAGTACTTGTGAAGATAATGACCAAGATGATACATCTGGATTAGTATCGACTAATGACTGAAATGAAGAGTCTGATGAGGGTTCGGATTCGTTACTATCATTACTGCCATCATCTGTTTCTTTCATGTCTTGGTCTTGTGGTTCTTGGGGTTCTCCTTTTTCCTCCTTTTTTGTTAGAGCTAAGTGGTTATTAGTGTTGGCTATTAAATTGAGAGATTCTGTAACAGGCTTAAAAACTGTATCAAGCATGCCTATTATTAGCATGCCTATTATTATCTTCTAAATCAATCCAATAAAAAGGTGGTAATCGGATAAGAACCAATTAAAGAATAACAATAAAGTGACTGCAGTCTACTTAAATATTCAAATTTCATCTAATAATACAAAAGTGTCAAACGTTTTTCTATAGCAACCGTTGTTTTTAGAACAATCTTTATTAATTACTACATAATCAAAAGGCTCTTTCCATATTAGGGAACACATTTCTCGATATTTCAACCATGTCATATCGGTGTTAACATGTTCTTCGTAAACATGTTTGAAATTAACTTCATCTTGCTTAAAAAGCACAATTAAGTTAGCATTATCTCTTACAAGTTGTTTAGGTATTTTGGTATAAGTTTGATTTAAATAAAAACTGTCAATCAATTTATGTCTTCCCATGGCAAAATAATCACACATATTACTTTGATTTTCACATGCTACATCGTCAAAAATAATCACAGAATTAGGTTTCGCATCTGTAACCTTCAAAACGTCATCATTTGCTTGGTATTTCTGGAGAGTGATACCTGGTACTCGTTGTAAAACTTTTTCTAAAAAGATGTACTTTGGTTGATGTAGAGTTTTAGAATATACATAAACATTCTGAAATGTCAATCCATTTTCATGTAATAGAAGACCAATTAATAAGTTAGTTTTTCCACAATTTGATGGTCCGCAAATGATGCAACGTACTGTATTCGGTAATAATTCTCCATGGCGTAACTTGTTTTTTTGTCAAATCGTCACAGATTGTATTGACCTGTAACGATTGTGTTTGTTTAACGAATTTCATGTTTGCTATGTAATACTGATGGACTCGTAATGAAAAGATGTATTTATAACATAAATATTTATAACTACAAGTAGTCGACCCAAACTGGTTACAGAAAAGCTGTAGGTTATAAATGGTAAGTACGTTTTAGCTTATCGTAATTGTGATTCTACAAAATAGTTCCCTAATGAACATGCAAGGAGCTTCAGCGAACGTACGAACAGTGGGACAGCGTGCTCAAATGATATTAATGTGGGATATTCGTTTAGTTACGTTATTTCCCAATCCAAAGTTATATTGGACATTCTGTCCCACCTTTATCTATCTTAAAAATGTGATCTTAACGTGTTCATGTTAACAAACATGCATCGGGTTAGTTTGCTGTACGAAAGCAATCATCTAGCAAGTGAAATTGGTTAACCATTCATAGGATGATATTGGGCATTCTGTCCCACCGTAGTGACCGAGGGCTGTGCCTGAGGGAGGTGGGACAGAATGCCCAATATCTCCCTACTGTGACACCCTAGGCGTGACAGCTCCCCTGCACGATTCATCCCCTCACCGGGTGTCAGAGCTTGGGATTGGGTTAATTTTTTATAGAGGTGTTCATCCTCGCGGCCCCGAGGGGCCATCGGTCCTGTCAATTCAGGATTACGGCTGGGCCAAGCGGGGGACTTCACAAGACCGTTCCGCCCGCCTTGTTGGTGATTTTTTAACGAGGTTTTCTTCCTCGCGGTTCCGAAGAACCGGCTTCCCGCCTGCTGCCAGGCGGGGTTCGGCCGAACAGTGGTCTCTACGAGACCGTGTCCGACACCGCTGATGATCTCAGTGATGTCGGACCCGTCGCCCTGGTGGTTTCTCCGCACAGCAGCACTCTGCTCTGCAGAGTGTCGGCGGAGCTACCTGGGCCTCAAAAGGCCCCCACCGTGGTGGGTCTGTGCTCCTCACATTCTGAGGAGACAAGACCCCCACCTTGGCCAGAATTTGCCGTAATAGCTACAACTCTATGGTATGTTGCCGCAGAGTTACAGCCACTGCCGTTGCCCGGGGTGCACCGCGTGGAGGATCTGACCCATGTACCCCGCTGCTCGGTATTGCAATTGAGCGTTTGGGCCTGAATTTTTGCCCAGCGCCAGAGGTAACCTAAAAGGCAACCAGGCACGCGCTCCGCAAAAACCCAAGTCCCGTATAACCTATTTAATACATAGACCTAAATTTTGACATTTGCGGTAGCCTATTAACCAACCATGTGCATTACGTAGTAGTAATATTGCCTATTGTGTGTTATAAGTAGATACGTTCAACTGTCTTCGCCATTGAAGCAGAGTATACATCATTGCACAAATAATTAATTTTAGCATAGGTATGCCGACTTCTAAACAAGCATATTACTAATCTGTATCAAATTGACTTTTAAATTGACTATCTGTTTTAATTTAGCTTATTTTATTCAGTAGTTTTTAATTTAGATTTTAGATAATTAGATTATAATTATGTTAATATTTATTGTATGTGAATAAAAAAAGTATTATGTATCCTTAGATGAGTGAAATATGAGAATAAGTACAAAGACAATCTGTTTTCATTTACGAAATATTCAAATGCTTTATTAAATCTACACGTTTGAAATTCGAATACGCTCGTTAGGATCCCAAATTAAATAACAAAATCAACTGAACTACATAGCGTTTCATATTAAAGCCTTTTACTTCAGCGTGGGTTTAAAAGGCCATGGCTTAAATTTCCACACCTTAATTGGAAAAATGTTAAATGCCTACCACAGGTGTATAAAGTTTGGGTGCATTAAAACGATTTGGTACCAATGTACACCTTCTTTGTTTATTCACTTTGAAATAAGATATTTCAAATTTAATTCAATTACTTCTTAGACATTAAATTAGCAATCCATCATGTGGCCGTCTGAGTCACGTTCAAGACTTGATTAGGTACGACAGATTTTTAATCAAAGAATCAGTTAGATTGGTATACTCGTATTTCTAATCAAACAACTGCAGTGTGAGTAATTTTCTTTTACTATTAATCAGTACAAGCCTACCTACATTTAATAGGGTGATGTTCATTAGCCTAACTTTAGCCTTTAAGCCTATTTGCTTCAGATTCGCAAATGATTGCTGTTATTTATAATAATGTAGGTACACTACCTGTATATTATTAAGGTTTTTTTATCTTGTTTTACGATCCCTTCCATCCTAAGGTTGCCTGGAAGAGATCGTTTTTAGCGATAAGGCCGCCCTTGTACAGGTAGTAGTTATAAGTATGTTTTTAATGTATTTTCTAAACTGTGGTGTACAATAAAGAATATTTATGTTATGTTAACTTTTAGCATATAATTGACATTTCATGAATATAAACAAGGAACAGGAAAATTAACTTAAAAAAAACCTAAACAAACTATACTATCTAAAACTAAAATAAATATGTAAAGCAGGGAGACTTAGGCAGAGTGCCCATAACACAGGCAGCATTCCCACGCTGAATTGCCAATGAGAGTCTTTGCGCGGAAAAGCTGCCTGCGCGGGATCACAAGTATCTTCCCTCAACGCTTGCTTAGTTCCATGAAGAGCTGATGCGTACCGTGGCCCCATGGGCCTAGTGTCTCGATACCAAATGCGACGAACTCATATTGAGTGCCGAGAGTACTATATTTGCTTGCCTTTATTTGTTCCCGCTTATCGGCCGCCGCGCCGCCCGGCTCGTTTACTGGTAGCCCGGAGGTAGGTCGCCGCTAGAGTATCGGCACAAGTGGCGTCCCATACAAGAGTGCGCTCCATCCTCCAGGGTACAAGAGACATCCCGTCGGGCCGCTTGCCACTTTTAGCTGTTCTAGATTAACCTATCAACATTTTTATTTTTATTTTATTTATACTTTTTGTACATCGAAGAAAACAAACATCACATTTCTCTTCCAGCAGACCTTATAGTTTACAGGATAAATATCATACATAGGAGAGAAGAGAAGTTACACAAATCAAAGCATAGGGTAGAAAGGGTAGAGAATACAAGTAAATACCTACTATAAAAGACAAATACATAAAATGTACACACTTAAATCTAAAAGAGAAACAGTTATTTACAACAAAAATCATACACAAATGTGTATAAAACCGAAGGAAGGCATTACCTACAAGTTTAGAAGTGTTCCCAAACTCATCTCTTAAAAATGTCCAACGAAAGGCTCGCACGTAGGTATAACATGTGGAAGCGAGTTCCATAGTCTGACAGCTTGAATAGTGAAGGATTAATTAATAAAGTATACCTACTCACTATTAATAGAAAATCTTACCTTTATGGACCATAAATTTCTGTTAAGATACTAAAAGTGATGCCTTGCAAGCGGAAAGTTTAATCAAGTCATATTTTAGAAAATCTCAGTTAAAACTGCAGCTATCCATTCATTCCAATATCTTAACCGTTATTTGTTGGTGTACAAGGCGTTTAAGTAAAATAAATAACATGTTACAAGATGAGAGTTTGTGACCGAGCGGGGATCAGAGTAAGCGAATGTTACGGAAATGAGAAATGAATTGTGCCGAGATCGGGCCGCGTGGCATCGCGTTACCGACCCATGCTGACAAACAACGTATTTTGTTAAAGTATGGTCATATATTAAAATTACTGAGAACGATTTTAAAATTGTTGCAATATCCGAGATATATTTGTTCACTTTTTCAGTCCTACTTAGCCATTTGTTCAACTTCTGCAAAGTCTTTGCATTTATAGTACCTATAATATCAAGCTCGTATAAAGTAAAAACGTCTTTGACTCTGATTACTGTACTGAAATCACTACATATTATAAAACAAAGTCCTCCACAGCGTCTGTGTGTCTGTCTGTTCGCAATAAACTCAATGCTTTTACTAGTGAATAGAGTGATTCTCGAGAAAGGATTTATTTAGTGTTGAACTATACACGGGCGAAGCCGTGAGTGTCCGCTAAGTTATTTATAAAACAGGTAATACTTTAATTTGTATATGAAGATATTCTTATGGAATATTAACAAGAAAGTTTTAGATGACTTGGTAATATTACAGTCACTATGTACCCCTATATGTTACATTAACATTCTATCTACTGTTCTCCTTTACTGCAACAGACAGTTGTCTTTGTAGTATCACTAAGCTTTACCGTCGAGCACTTAGTATGTAAGACGCCAAGCACTAAGATGGTTGCATAATGGGACTACGGCATAGAACAAAAACTTTGTACGATAATTGTTCAGTATTTTCTATATTTGATTGTTTTACACCGCTAATGATATTGTCATTGACGTTTATTAAAAAAACCGGCTAAGTGCGTGTCGAACCACGCATAAGATAGGGTTCCTTAGTTAATCATAAAAACCTCTAGTTAACTTCTGAACTAACAGAGTTATACCATCGTGAATTTTTTTCAGGTTCTTCACGACAGCCGTTTAGATTTTAGAGGGGGGGGGACCCTGTTTTTGAAAACATATGCTCTTCAAAGCTAAGTATTTCGCAAACGGATACGGTTAAAAAAATATCATCCCCACTATATGTGTAGGGGAGATACACCAAAAATTTTGCACTTTGTCGACGTAGTAAATATACATAGATACTCATGCAAAGTTTCATGTTTCTAGCACTAACTGTTTGGGAGGAAAGCCAAGGACGGACGGACATGACGAAACTATAAGGTTTCCAAGACTTTAACTACGGAACCCTAACAAAAGGGGGAAAAGAAACAGGAAACATGAATGAAAATTACTATCTCAATTCAATACGGTATGGTATATAGTCTCATTCATCTAAAAGGGTGAATTTTACCTTCTACAGGGCTGTTATGAATAACCGTAGCCGTAAAATATTTTACAAAGGAAAGTGGGTATGTCTGCATAAGTGATGTCTGCACGTTATGTACTGTGGGAATGTCGTTCATAATATCGGTAAATCTTATAAATGGATAAAATGTCACTGAAAATATTCTTTAAAGAAAGTGAAAAAAAAATTTGCACTGACTTCCAAACTATTTTCTATATAAATTAAAAATAGTTAGTTAAGATTGAAAACAAGGGGTTATCTCTATGCTTTAATTAAGGAAACGCAAAAGCAATGAAAACCACTAAACTGAACGGGAACATGAAGAAGAAAACTAAATTAAAGAAAAGCTAAACAGTAAGTAAACATGCCAGAGCATGTTTGCAGTAAGCTAACTTAACACTTTTCTTAAAGGGTAAAGTTAGGAGCGAAGGAGAATCTCTAATCCAGCTTCAACAACAATCATTCACAATCTACTCTGTATTTTAAGAACCCCCTTTTTTAAGTTCCACTGCCTAAGCCCCGCGGCCGCTCGTGCGTCCATTGCCGATCGAATCCGGTGGGAAGAACCACTACAGACTTTTTTGTGAACATTTTTGTATGTTAGTATAGGTTATGTTATACGGCTTCGTCCCCTTCACAAATTATTTGACAAATTTTATTTATTATGTAGACAAAAACCTTTCTCGTGAACCACTCTATCCATTGGTGAAAACCGCATCAAAATCCGTTGCGTAGTTTTAAAGATCTAAGCATACATACGGAACGAGCGACTTTGTTTTATACATGTTATGATTATGGTGATGATTATGATATAGGTACCTAGTAGCAGTCTTACTCAGTACCTATCACCTTTTAAAACTCATGTTACTCAAATCCAAATTGCTTTTCGTTATGAATGTAAAACTAACAGTCAAACTGTGCGCATCGTATTAATACGCTTTTTGTTTGCGTTTCTACGTATTCCAAAATTCAATTTAAATATGATGGTGGGGTGTACAAACATGATATCAGCAAAATAATCGTACGCCATTTGTCGGGGTTTTCACCCTACCGAACCACAGCCGCGCACAGACCAGCCAATTCACAAATTAATTGGTTTTCAATACATTTTTTTATAGATTGAGCATCCGTAAAAAACTTAATGAGAAACTTATAGGTAAATGCAGTAGCTGAAACAAAAATGTTTCATAGGTAAAACAAGGTAGATACAAATGGGTTTTGTGAAACACAGTACAGCAAAGAGAAAAACTTAGTCGGCACATTAATAGCTAAGAATTGTAAAATTTTGTACACCTCCCGGTTTTTCATACGTAGGTATCATTAGTAGACCAAGAATGTTTAATATTGAAGTAGCTACCACCATTTAAAAAAAATATTCACTCAGTTTCGATAACAGAACCGACTGGAAGTATTACTTCGAAAACAAGCAGCACGCGACCCTTCTAGACTGCTCCTGTAAGGACGGCGGGTGACTATCCCACCGTCTTCAGGCCCCGATCATGGAGGTCGATGATCTTACTACCTAATCTATACTTTTTTTTAAATTTTTTTTTTATTTTACCTATACTTAAAAATATTCAAATATATATTATTGTTGCTAATTTATTTATTTTTATTTATTTACAACAACTAACTACTACCATTACAGGTGATACCTAATACGATAGTGCTGTTACCTATTACATCTATTTACACACTATAAAACTAAATAATAATAATACATCGCAAACACACTAACAAACAAGTAACACATTTAACAACCAAAATAAAATAAGCAATTAAAATAAGACAAACACACGCTACCCACTAAACAACATTACATATATATTTATCTACTAATTTACTAATGTACTACTTCAAGTCACAAAGCTAAACTAATTATAAGACGTAGACTTGTGTTTCAAAGGTAATAATATATAGACATCCATCTGTGGAATACTTGGCATTTTCAAAAGTGCCACTTATAGACGATTAGTATTGAAGCACACTAAACCCTTGTGAGGGTGCCAACGGGGTAACGGGGTTCCTCTCTTTGTTCTAGCCGTATCCTTACTTTAATCATCAGTATTGGTTAATAGGTATGAACAAGGAGTATAAGAATTTAGAACCATGAATAGTAACGCTTGAATAAGATATTTTTGTACGATATGTTGGAATTTGGCTTCATGAGCCCCTATTTTATAATATACTAGTCATAGATCTACGATCCCGCTTATTTCTATGGGTAACATTCTCGTTCCTCCGCTACAAAATTGGGATGTAATGCGGTATTTATTATAACTGAATGCCTTCTTTATTCAAATATCTGTCTTTATTACTCAATTTCAGACCGTTATGTATCCCTTAACTCGAGAATCATCTGCGTTCATAGATGCTCTTAAAAGCCACAATTCTCTTTTCATTCTATGTAAAATTACAAGCAAAGACGAAATGTGAATGCAGCTCACGGTTTGCAGGCATAATGGGGCAATTTCCTGTTGGCTGCGAGAATATACTGTCTTGTGGCGACGAAAAGTCGGTTTTTGATGCTAGTGATATTGTGTTCGACAATTTTCCAACACTTATAGCGTTATTAAATGAAGTCTTCTTGAAATGATGTAGCTTATACCAACTTTTTTTTTTTTTTTTAATTCCGCGGCCCAAAGCCGCTGCCGCTCTAACGTCCGTTGCCGGGCGTCTCTGGTTACTAGCAGAGGGTATGTCCAGTGGCGCCCGGCGGACTTTGACCACCTCTGTGGTATCTGCGGGTGTTTGGTCGGGACGAGAATCCCGCGTCGTTGGGGTAGGGTTTTGTCCCGCGTCAGTGAGTGAATCTGGTTGCGTGCTATGGGGCAAAGGCCCCGCAGCACGCAACCCTTCTAGCCTGCTTCTGTAAGGACGGCGGGTGGCGATCTCGCCGTCCTCAGGCCCCGATCATGGAGGTCGATAGTCTTGGTGTCATAATATTATATTAGCTTGTAAGCCATAGCCTAGTTTAGTCTATGCTTAGATTATATCAATATTGTCTTGTCTATGTTCACTTCCTTCTTTCCTCACTTTGTAACATGGCCGACTGAAATACACAACACGTATTATTACGAGCTCCTGTCTTTTATTCCAAAAACCAACAAACATCAGGTGTGGTGTTAACTGGCGTGTCTTAGGAAGAACTGGATCAACCAAAAGAAAAAAATGGACGAATCTTCAATGTCGTCGGGTCGCCTCAAGCACATGGACGTTCATGCATCCAACATGCCGCTCACGTGGAAAAATTGGATCACCAAATTCAAAATATATCTCAAAGCATTTAAATATGATCAAGAAAGCGAAGATAGGCAAGTTGCACTTTTATTACATTATATAGGACCAGATTGCCTTCACATATTTTATTCTTTCAACCTAGATGTCGAAACAGTCAAGCTACAAGTGTTGATCGACAGATTTGCAGGTTATTTCAGCCCAAAAGTCAATATAACCATGATAAGGCATAAACTTTTTAACAGAAAGCAACTGCAAAATGAACAGCTGGACAGTTATATAACAGATCTCAAAAATATAGCCCATCAGTGTAATTTTGGTGAATTGCAAGACGATTTACTAAAAGATATATTTAGTTGGAATCTAAATGATCAGAATCAATACATTAAAGAGAAAATTTTGCAAGAATTACCTACCACTTTAGATGCCACTATAAATATTGCTAAGTCACTAGAATCGTCCCGGAAAGAAGTTCAAATATTATCAGGCACAAATCCCAATTCATCTGTAGCTTTTTTTTTTTTTTTTTTTTTTTTTTTTTTTTTAGTTCCGCGACCAAGGCCGCGGCCGCTTCAACGTCCGTTGCCGGGCGTCTCTGGTTACAAGCAGAACGTATTTCCAGTGGCGCCCGGCGGACTTTGACCACCTCTGTGGTCTCTGCGGGGGGTTGGGTCGGGATGACAATCCCGCGTCGTTGGGGTAGGGTTTTATCCCGCGTCAATGAGTGAATCTGGTTGCGTGCTATGGGGCAAAGGCCCCGCAGCACGCAACCCTTCTAGCCTGCTTCTGTAAGGACGACGGGTGGCGATCCCGCCGTCCTCAGGCCCCGATCATGGAGGTCGATGGTCTTGGGCGTAGATGAGTCTGCGGCGGCCTCGCCGCTGACTACGGAACTCGGCGGGGAGGGCACGCTCCCTCTCCCTCTCGGCCGCCTCCTTCGCGAGCACGACTTGCTCGCAGAAGGACACGGCCGCGTTCCACCTACTCCCGCTGGAGACCATGGCTTGAAGCATGGTCTCCAGCGAGAGGGTATCCACGCCCAGACCCACTACGAGGTCCCGGCGCTGACTCGCCCACGCTGAGCACTCCACCAACGTGTGGAGTGCGGTGTCGTCGTCGGAAACCTCGCAGTGTTGACACCGGGGTGTGACCTCACGATGGATGCGAAACAGATAGCTACCGAAGCATCCATGCCCGGTAACGATCTGCGTCGCACGATACGTGAGGTCACCATGCTGCCTCTGCAGCCAATCGTCCATGATCGGTCTCACCGCCGCGATGATGGTGGCACCCCACTTGGGTTGCTCAAGTCGCACCCTCCATGACTCCATGAGATCCTGGCGGAGTTGGGACCGCCGGTCATCGATTTCTCGAGACGCAGGCCTGTGGTCCCGCTCCAGCGCCTCCTTGCGCCATTGGAACAATGACGCAAGGGCTCTCGCTTCCAGGTCCCATGGAGGGGTCCCGGCTAGGAGACATGCAGCCTCTCCGGAGATCGTGCGGTAGCCCCTTATTGTTTTGACGGCCAAGGTCCTCAACGGTCTGTTAAGGAGCGTTGAGTTGTTGGCCGTCAACCGCGCCGCCCATACGGGAGCCCCGTATAGGGCCATACTCCGCACGATCCCCAGGTACAGTCTCCTGCAGGAAGCGTTGGGTCCCTTTAGGTTGGGATTCATCTGTAGCTAGTATAGATAGTATACATAACAGAAGTAGTCAACAGTCCAGTAGAAGTCATTCACAACATCGTCAGTCAAGAAATCAGTCAAGAAATCATGGTCGTAGTCAACAATCAAGGTATAATCCGCAGTCACAGGACCGTCAATCAAGAATTCAGAGTCACAGTCAACAATCAAGGTACAATCCGCAGTCACAGGATCGTCAATCAAGAAGTCAGAGTCACAGTCAACAGTCAAGGTACAATCCTAACCAGTCATACAATACATCCCATTCATCGAGTTATAGCAGTCCCAATGGTTATAAAGGTAACAATCAGTCTATGAATAACTCAATGTGTCCAAAGTGTGGTCAAACACATCGTTTTAAATGTCCTGCTCTTGGTGCAAAGTGTAATTTCTGTCAAAAACTTAATCATTATTCAAAGATGTGTAAGTCCAAGCAAAAATATGTTAATTATGTGCAAGAAGATTTTTCTAATGATGATCAAGCTTTTTTAGGTGCTGTTTATCAATGTAATTCTGTAAAATGTAGTAACCAATGGTCAATAACCCTAAGTATCTGTAGTCAATCTGTTTGCTTACTTATTGACTCAGGTGCAGATGTGAATTTGATGTCTAAGAAAGCATTTGAAAAACTAGCGTTGCAAGAGATAAATCTTATACAAACACCATTTAACTTGACAACATTTACAGGTCAAAGTATACCTACAATCGGTTATTGTACATTACCATGTAAGTATAATGACAAATCATACAACTTGTGTTTCCATATTACACAGTTAGATTGCAAAAATATTCTGGGTAGACAGTCATGTCAAGAGTTAAAAGTCATAAAAAGAATACATTCAGTAACCTTTGATGAAAACATATCTGAACACAGTCCAAACTACACACTTAGTCAGCATAGCCAGAACAACAATATACAGTCAATGTCAAGTCAGTCTAACAGTCAAAGTCAAGTCATATCACAGTCAATGTGTCACAAAGTCCCTACAGAGTCAAACAGTCTGTCAATACTAAAGAAATATAGTAAGGTTTTTAATGGAATAGGAGCTCTTAAAAACTATGAATGTCATTTAACTCTCAACGAAAATGTCAAGCCGTCGGTAGACGCAAGTAGAAAAATTCCTTTTAAATTACAGGATAAAGTCAAGGCAGAACTTAATAAGTTAGAAGTCACTGGTATTATTGCTCGAGTTGATGAACCAACTGATTGGGTCAACTCTATGGTAATTGTCTCTAAAAAGGATGGAAGCATTAGATTATGTTTAGATCCACGTAAGTTAAATAAAGCTATTAAACGTTCACATTACCCATTTCCACATATTGATGAAATTAAAGCAGAACTAAATGGTTCATGTTATTTTTCAAATTTAGACGCTAAGTCAGGCTTTTGGAATCTTGTCTTAGATGAAGAATCATCCAAACTATGTACTTTTATAAGCCCCTATGGCAGATTTCGTTTTTTAAGGCTACCGTTTGGTGTCAATGCATCTCCAGAAATCTTTCATAAAGAAATGATTTCCCGGTTTGGTGACATACAAGGCATTAAAATAATGATGGATGACTTTCTTATACATGCTAAAACCATTCAAGAACATGATCAAATCCTAGAAAAAGTTCTTTGTCGTGCAAAAGATATAGGTCTAACATTTAATAGTAATAAATGTAACATTTGTCAAAGTGAAGTCAAGTATTTAGGTTTTATATTCAATAGAAATGGAGTGTCTGTAGATCCATCTAAAGTAAATTCAATATGCAACATGCCACAGCCTAAGAATGTCACAGATGTCCAGAGATTCCTGGGCATGATTAATTTTCTTGGCTCATTCATAAAAAATTTATCAAAAGAAACATCAAACATAAGACAGTTACTTAATAAAAACACAATATGGTCATGGAATGACAGTCATGAGAAAGAATTCAATAAATTAAAGTCTCTAATTAGTACTTCATATGTCGCAGACACATTGTCCCGTGCTGCATTACCAGAAAATGCATTAGTAGAATTGGATGAAGATATTAAACTTCATGTTAATTTACTCACTGCTAATTTGTCACTTAGTCCTTTCAAATTACAACAAATTGAACAAGCTACCAGGTCTGACCAAACTCTTCAAACTCTTATTAATTATTGTAAAAATGGATTTCCAAATTCAAAGCATAAAGTAGAAGATTGTATTAAACCTTTCTTTCCTGTTAAAGATGATATACATTATGCTAATAACCTTTTATTTTTGTCAGATAGAGTTATTATACCTATTTCTTTAAGAAAATATTTCTTAAAACTATTACATGAAGGTCATCAAGGCTTGAATAGTTGTAGAAATTTGGCAAGACATACAATTTACTGGCCTAATATTAGTGAAGATATAGATAATTACATCAGTAATTGTGAAATTTGTCTCACTTTAAGAAAGAGTAACACTAAAGAAAGTCTATTACCACATGATTACAAATACATTCCTTGGCATAAGGTTGGTATAGATTTCTTTGAGTTCAACAAGCATACATACTTAATTGTAGTCGATTATTTCTCAAAATATGTTGAGATAGCAATTTTAAGTAATGGTTACAGTGCAGACCAAGTCATAATCAAGTTAAAATCAATATTTGCTCGTCATGGTATTCCCCATACATTAATGTCAGATAATGGTCCACCGATGAATTCCAAATCTTTTCATGATTTCACACAAGATTGGAATATTCACCATGTCACTTCCAGTCCCTATCACAGCCGTTCAAATGGTATGGTAGAACGGACAGTAGGCATAATTAAAAATATGCTTAGAAAATGTTTACTTGATAATACTGATCCATATTTAGCATTATTGCAATATCGCAATACTCCCAAAAACAATTTATGTTCACCAGCACAACTTTCCATGTCACGTAGACTTCGTACAAAGCTACCTATAGTAGAAAAACTTTTAAAACCAAAATTGTGTAACTATAGACATCTTAAATAAGTCAATAATCAAAATTTACATAAGATGAAAGAGTATTACAACAAAAATTCCAAAGATCTTAAACCCTTGGAGGTAAATAGTCATGTTATGTTTCAAAAACATCCACAATCGTCTTGGTTTCCAGGTATTATACAACAAGTTAGTCCGGAACCTAGGTCGTATATCATAAAAAGTAAATTTGGTACATATCGTCGCAATAGACAATACATAACACTTAGACCAAAGTCTCAATATTCTTTTCATTCACATAACACACAGACTAATAATTTTCACACTCAACCAGTCAGTTCCAATCAAACTTATATCAGTTATACTCCTTGTTATACAAATGATTACTCTAAAATTTCTCATAGTCAATCTCCTCAACGTACTAGCAGTCAACCAATTAAGAAATATTCTAGTTCAGGAAGAGAGATAAGGCAACCACAACGTCTTATAGACACAGTCTTATAAACATTGTTTTGTATTCATTGTCATGTACTTAGTTATAAGTAATTAATTAGTAAACTAAAATGTTGTAAACCATTGTTTGTTTACATTTAGAAACAATCGTCGAATTGACAACGTCAAATTATGTCAACTGTCAGAATCTTATAAAACGTCAAATTGTCTCGTGTCAAAACACTAAAATGCGTTTTGTTATTTTCATATAAGAATCTAAAATATAAGTTATAATAAAGTTAAAGGGAAGATGTCATAATATTATATTAGCTTGTAAGCCATAGCCTAGTTTAGTCTATGCTTAGATTATATCAATATTGTCTTGTCTATGTTCACTTCCTTCTTTCCTCACTTTGTAACATGGCCGACTGAAATACACAACACGTATTATTACGAGCTCCTGTCTTTTATTCCAAAAACCAACAAACACTTGGGCGTAGTCGCGGAGTCTGGGGCGCCCTGGCCGCCGACTACGGAACTCGGCGGGGAGGGTACGCTCCCTCTCCCACCCAACCGCCTCCTTCGCGAGCATGACTTGCTCGCAGAAGGACACGGCCGCGTTCCACCTACTCCCGCTGGATACCATGGCTTGAAGCATGGTCCCCAGCGAGAGGGTATCCACGCCCAGACCCACTACGAGGTCCCGGCGCTGACTCGCCCACGCTGAGCACTCCACCAACGTATAGAGTGCGGTGTCGTCGTCGGAAACCTCGCAGTGTTGACACCGGGGTGTGACCTCACGACGGATGCGAAACAGATAGCTACCGAAGCATCCATGCCCGGTAACGATCTGCGTCGCACGATACGTGAGGTCACCATGCTGCCTCTGCAATCGTCCATGATCGGTCACACCGCCGCGATGATGGTGGTACCCCACTTGGGTTGCTCAAGTCGCACCCTCCATGACTCCATGAGATCCTGGCGGAGTTGGGACCGCTGGTCATCGATTTCTCGAGACGCAGGCCTGTGGTCCCGCTCCAGCGCCTCCTTGCGCCATTGGAACAATGACGCAAGGGCTCTCGCTTCCAGGTCCCATGGAGGGGTCCCGGCTAGGAGACATGCAGCCTCTCCAGAGATCGTGCGGTAGCCCCTTATTGTTTTGACGGCCAAGGTCCTCAACGGTCTGTTAAGGAGCGTTGAGTTGTTGGCCGTCAACCGCGCCGCCCATACGGGAGCCCCGTATAGGGCCATACTCCGCACGATCCCCAGGTACAGTCTCCTGCAGGAAGCGTTGGGTCCCTTTAGGTAGGGCAACAGTCGCGAAAGCGCGACCGATGCCTGCGTCACCTTGGGGACCAAACTTCGGAAATGTGGTCCGAAGTTCCATCGGCTATCAAGTACGATCCCTAGGTACTTCATCGAGGGCTTGATGCCGATGCTAACGCCTCCCACATTTATGCTGGAACCTTCGGGTGGACCGTTCCGAGGTCTGTGAAAACACAGAACCTCGGACTTGTGCAAGGCCACCTCCAGTCCCAGCTGCCGTATCCGACCCACGACTCGAGCAACACCCGTCGTGACCTCGAGTGCTGCCTCCTGGTACGTTGCACCCCGCGCCGTGACGAGGGTATCGTCGGCGTAGCACGTTACGCCGACGCCCCTAGGCACCCCGCAGCATCCAGTCGTAGCCGATGTTCCACAGAAGCGGCCCCAGGACCGACCCCTGCGGAACACCGCATGACACATCTCGCCGAACTGGCCCGAGCCAGCTAGGGAAAGCTATGGCCCTTTCCGAGAGATAGGCCCCGACAATACGACGGAGGTAGAGAGGCGTTTCGTGATACACGAGCGCCTCCCTAACGCAGCTCCATGGCAAGGTGTTGAACGCGTTGGCGATGTCAAGGGACACCGCCACCACCACCTTGCCCTGCGAGGCGGCTTCCTCCGTCGGGCTCTTCATGAGCATGATCGCGCTCACGGTGGAGCGTCCCCGACGGAAACCGAACTGGTTATCCGCCAGGTCTGGCCCCACACTCGTGAGATGCTCGACGAGGCGTTCCGCGATAATTCGCTCAAAGAGCCGGTCCGCCGCGACGGGGCACTGGACGACTGTCATCCCGTGACCAGTGGAGCCGAAGGAGATATCTCCAGCCTTCACCTGGTCACGGGGGCAGCCGCCCGCCTCCACGACGGCGGAGATTACTTCCTTCGTCGACGCCGCGTCATCCAGACCTGTGATGCGCAATGCGGCGCATTTGGTGGGCCTGGTGACGCGGACGGCTTCTGCGTCCAGCGCGTGCCTAAGCTGAGCTGCTAGGGCGTCAGCTTTAGGGCCGCTGGAGGAGCCGGAAACCTCGAGGAGGCGAGCCCCGGTGCGTGTCGTCTTGCACCGGAGCCCCCCTTGTATGTCGAGGGCCAAGAGGTTGACTGAGGACTTCACGGTCCTCAGTACGTCGGCGTACCCCACCCCCTTCTCCACACCTACCGTCGTCACCGACAGGACGACGGCGGTGGAGCGAGGAGGGCGGGGCCTCTTCGGCGCAGCTTATACCTACTATATTTTATAGATTCAAGTTCATATTATGGCTATTATCAAATAATGGAATATAGGTTCGGATTATAGAACGGTTATTGATTTTCTATTGTATCTAGTGTAGTCCGGTACCGGTCCGGTAGTAGTGTAGTCCGGTAACGGTATAGGTTTTCCTTGTTGAGGTGGGACCAATAAGACTACTAGTGAAATGTACGTTCTGCCGTAATTGGGTAGATGAGTGTCAAATCAAATCACCTTTTTATTAAATGTCAAACCGATACGCCTCATAGAAATTTGTATGAAAATCTCAACAATGACGTCACTATTATGTAGCGTCAAATCCGCAACTATAAGTAATTCAAAATACATTATACGTACACACTTTGGATTCTTTATGCAGTACATACATTTATATTATTTATTTTCGTTGTAGGCATCTACCTTATTATGGAGTCCATAAAGGTAAGAGACCTTATTATATCTAAGTAGGTTTGTATGTATTAGAGACATGATCTTTTATAAGCAAGTAGGTAAATGTTTCAGTCAATAAGTCTATAGTGTAAATTGATTTGCACACAATTACGCTTGAAGCAATGTCTCTTATTCATAATAAAGTCATCAAAATGTATTCACTGCCATCGACATCCCGCGAACATTGAAAGTTTTCTTGTTAAAAGTTCTCTATTGTGGTATGGGAATAATACTTCATGAAGCATGGACTTATTTTGGAGTGTGTTATATTTAATCTTTGAATTTTCTACGTAATATCTATTTATATATAGCCATAGCAGCTGGCACGTAAGATTTTGTTGCCTTTCATCAACATTTCATCGCAAGGCAACGAGTTTATTTTTTTTTCCAAAATTACAATGTAGCTGCTACTTTTTTTATTAAATTAATTCGGCCATTTTGGACATAACCCATTATAAATGTGCCCGGTGACGGCAATAGGCTTGCCCCCTATTACGTGGCACAAAAAATACTGGCAATTTGTGTGTGTATAATGCACCTCTGCCTACCCCTTCGGGGATATAGGCGTGATATGTGTGTGTGTGTGTGTATATCTATTTATATTTTTTTTTGTATTATTTTGATCCTAAATTACAATTAGGTAGGTACCTATAGCACACTAATATTGTTTTTTTTAACAATATTAATTGTATAATCCCAGTTAAGTATTGTAACAATGAGGTAGTTGTGTGAGTAGCAGATGTAAATTTACTGGTACTAATTGTAAGGAGGCTGCGCTACTTGCGTTTATGAGTTAAGCTTGATTTAAGATTTTTCTAAGACCCCCTATGAATCCACTTAATGGAAAATTATGAATCCTAATAGGATTGTTAAAGTTACTAAATTATAATAATATTATAGTAATTTAATGTTTAGCTTGCCGAATGGTTATATTTTTTTATAGTATATAAGAAAGTTAAAATTGACGATAATCCTTTTCTTTGCATTAATTTATTTCTACCGTTCGTTGGTTTTAATTTACTGCATGATTTTAATTGAAAATCAGCGCCAGATTCGTCCGTGTCATTCAAGCAAGTTTTTAATAAACTTTACCACAGCAATCAAATACTTAGATGTTATTCTGGCTATAGGTAATTTATGTTAGATAAGTCATGCTTAACTTGAGACAGTTCTTTTTCTGATTTATTGTTGTAATAAGTACTCGTTTTACCAATGTCTGAATCCATCGAGCTTAATATCAAATAATCTACCATTAAGTCGAAATTACTCTGAGAACACGCTCCGATAAAAAGTAATTTATATTACCTACTTGAAGTTCAGTGGAGTAGTTAAGATAAAATGAAGAAAAAATTCCTTCTAATTTAAGTCGCTAGCGCCAATTTCACTATCAGTAGGTACCTAAGGCATAAGTACTTACCTGTGTTTTGCTTAATTAGATACAATAAGAGGCTAATACGTAGGTCACACTGTAAGTTTTGCGTAACTTAAAAAAACAACATGTTAAAACCAAAATATTATGTTTATTGCTTTTCAAAATACTCTCCTTTACATTTTAAACATGTTTTCATGCGATCAAACCATTTTTTAAAACAGGAGGACCACAGATCTGAAGGCTTCTTTTCTACGTGATGATTGAACGCTATCACTGCCTCTTCGGAGTTGGTAAAAGTGAAACCTCTCATCAAATCTTTGATTTTGGGGAAAATACAAAAATCACAGGGTGCTAAGGTCGGGGCTATGCGCAGGATGGGTGACGAGTTGTACTTTTTCGGAAGCTAAAAATGACTTTGTTTTGTTGGCCGTGTGTGAAGAAGCGTTGTCATGATGTAGGAGAACGCGGCTGTTGGGTCGTCTTTCGCGAACTTTTTCTAACACCCGTAAACAAATGGTAGAATACCACTCGGCATTAACACTCTTTTGATCTTTAAGTGGAATTGTACAGATGGGAACCGTAGCTGAGAAAAAAAACGCGACCATTTTTATACCAACGTTTCTCGCCTGCCTCACTTTTGTTGGCTTGTTCTCATTTTCAAACACTCATTCACAAGATTGCTGTTTTTTTTTCGGGTTCCAAACAAGAAATCCACGTTTCGTCTCCTGTGACAATGTCATAAACAGCATTAGAATGTCCGTGGTCGTACTTCAGTAGCATCTGTGAGCACCATTCCACGCGAGCCCGCTTCTGCTCCGCTGTCAGTTCATGAGGGATCCAACGACAACAAAGTTTCCGAACTTTCAATTCTTCGTGTAAAATTTTCTAGATTTGACTCATACCAATCCCCAATAGTCCTCGAGTAGTCTCATAGGTAATCCGCGGGTTTTCTTCAATTAACCGCTTAACAGTAGTTACATTATTTTCGTTGACGGCAGTTGAAGGCCGCCCTACACGAAATTCGTCATGTAAAGAAACTCGACCTTTCTCAAATTCAGCAAGCCATCGTCTCACGGTGCTCAAACAAGGTGCTTCTCTCCCAAAAACATTTTGAAGACGAGCGGCACAGTCTTGCGGGGAGAGAACTTTTAAAATCATAAAAAATCATCGCTCTAAAATCTTTTCGACTTAATTCCATTTTCGTTGCATACGTAGAACTTTGATGTGTGATAAAAAACAATTGACAAATGATTTCCCGCCAATTGTTTTTTTTTATTACTAAGAAGGTTGCAAAGTTTTAAAAAAGTCACCTATCGCAGAATAATCTCCTAAGCCCATTTCAATCAGGTTTTCGTTCAGGCCACAGCACGGTGACGGCACTCCTGAAGGTCACAGATGATATTCGTTGGGCCATGGAGAACAGGTCACTTACGGTTCTGGTCCTGCTGGACTTCAGTAGTGCCTTCAACTCCGTGGATTTCGATGTACTGCTTGGAATCCTTAAATCTCTCAATTTCTCCCCGGAGTCTGTGGCTTGATTCGACTCGTATCTTCGGGGGCGCTCGCAGGCTGTTCGCCACAGTGAATCGTACTCGGCGTGGTGTAACCTTAGTGCCGGTGTCCCTCAAGGCGGCGTACTTTCTCCCTTACTATTTTCCATTTTCATCAACTCTGCTGTTCGAGTTATCTCCTCTAACTTCCATCTCTATGCAGACGACTTGCAGTTGTATCGGCACTTTACGCTGAATGAGAGTAGAACTGCCATTGCAGCCATAAATAGAGATCTCAGTGCTATTCATCAGTGGGCTAGTTCGTATGGCCTTCATATCAACCCAACTAAATCACAACACATGATTATTGGCAGTAGGCAAATGCGAGGTGGGTTAGACATGGCTACGTTCCCACCAGTTGTCATGTATGATTGTCAGATTCCATACACTGAGGTCGCAAAGAACCTTGGCGTTTTTATCGACTGTCATCTATCGTGGGACGCTCATGTAGGGCAGCTGAGTAAGAAACTTCATTTCACGTTTCACACCCTTAAATGTCTTCAAGACTTCTTACCTTTGGACATCAAGGTGTCCCTTGCGCAGACGTTGATTCAGCCTATTTTAGACTATGCGGATGCCTGCTACCTGGATGCCACCGAGGAGCTTCTAAATAAACTTGAGCGCTTACAAAATCTATGTATTCGTTTCATATTCAACTTGCGTAAGTATGATCACGTCTCACAATTCCGAAAGGGACTCAAGTGGCTCCCAATTCGTCTTCGCAGAAATACTCGGATATTATGTGTGCTATATAATATCCTACATAATCCTTTCTATCCGTCCTACCTACGAGAGCGTTTCTCCTACTTGAACGCACCTGATGCTCCGTGTAGGTCTCATCTCCAATACCGCCTCACCTGTCCCTCTCACAAATCCGATTTCTACTCCTACTCCTTTACTGTTCATGCGGTCAGGCTGTGGAACTCTCTGCCGCCGAACATACATTCCTGTAACACTATCTTCACCTTTAAGAGAAAAGTGAAAAATTTCTATCTCTCCTCTCTGCCTTGAATTATCTATATGTATATGTATTTATAATATTTAGGTTATGTATATATTTATATTTGTATTCTATATAATTTGTACTTATATATTTGTGTGTATTTATTTATTTTATAATTATGTATATTTAATGTAAGTATAATATGTATGTATATGTGTATTGTATGTATCTATGTATTTTAACCGGGTTCACTATCCATTTGCATAAAAAAAATAACCATAAAATATTTTGGCATATGGTAATTTAGACTAATGATATTTATGCATAATTTTTTTATCCACAACAAATTTAGCATATTTGTCTTAATCATAAATAAAATTAGCATAATCATATTTAAGCATAAAATTTATAAGCATAGCTTTATAAAGGCATAAACGTATCAAACTATAATGAATATAGTCATAATCATCTAAGGCAGAATAAGTAACTATGTAAAATAATTAAAAGGCGGCTTAGGGGTGGCCCAAGGGCCACCCCCGCCGCACCTAAACCTACTTTGACACTATTATGATATAGGAAATACTGGTTAAAGTAACTTTTTTATCTTTCATTCATTTCATTAATTTATACCTATAACATTTTAGTAATATATACTATTAGGCGAATAGACACTATGCCTAAAAACATTGTGCAAATTATAACTATGCATAAATATATTAGACCTAAATATAATTATGCCACAGTACATATGCAGCTAAAAATCAATCAAGTATAATTATGCCAACAAAAGTATGCCAAATTCATTGTGCCAAACCATTTTAGGATTACATGTATTATGTTAACGAAAGGTATACCTTTTAACCGATCTACGCACACATTAACTTTATTCTCAGCGCAGCGCAGCGAGGATTTAACATCGTAAATAAATGGCTTCAATACAATTAACTTACATTAAATGCAGATAAAACCAAATATATTTCATTCTCGATGCGCAAGAGACCGAATACAACCCAGCCCAACCCCTCACTGTACGCTCACTATTGTAGGGAACCTGGTAATAAAGATAACACGTGCACTTGCCCAGTTATAACCATAACAGATACTATAAAATACCTGGGTATTATAATAGATGAGACGCTTTCGTTTAAAAAACATAGCGAAGCACTAATTAAGCGAATGCGCAAGCTGATATTTGTCTTCAAAAAAATAAGATATATAGGTGACTCAAAGGTGATTAAACAAGTCTACTATGCACTTTGTCAATCAATAATAACATATTGCATAACGTCATGGGGAGGAGCAGGCAAGACCTTGCTTTTACCCGTCGAGCGAGCTCAGAGGGCAATCCTTAAGGTATCAACGTTCCGCCCTTTCCTATTTCCCACTAACCTCCTATACAAATCTTGTGAAGTATTAACAGTCCGTCAGCTATTCATACTCAGTACAGTACTAAAACAGCACGCATCACTTCCCTACAGCACTCAAGTTTCCTACAAAAGACGGAAAGATATTGTTTGCACTGAAAGAACTGCGATAAAACGCGAATACACAGGCAAATTTTACTTGTTCTTAGGACCGCTTCTGTACAATAGGATAAACGCTACAGCAAATATTTATCCTCTTAATTATTCTCGTTGTAAGCAAGTACTAAAGAATGCCCTCCAAGGGATGTCCTACGATGACACAGAGGAATTAATATCTGTATTAAAATAAATAGTGATAACTTGAATAATTAAGACATATCTAATATAATTATCAATATTGAGCCACTTTGGTATTGTACTAGCTCTTATTATATAATATTATGAATAACCTAATCATATAATGTTACGTAATTGTTTTTCTGTAATGTTATATAATTTACTTAGCTGCAATTGGCGCCTGAAATACAGGACTACCTAGTTCAGGTGCAAATTACGTTTATAAGACTACCTATTTATAAAACATCTAGAAACATATAAATGTAAATAGGTATTATTATACCTACATACTTAAGCTACTAATGCACTAACTATGATGTAATAGCGCACAATTAAAATTAAGATTCTATGTAAAATTTTATTGTACAATTATTATTACGAAATAAATTTATTCTTATTATTATTCCCTTTATTACATTTTATTACATATTTACTATATTTTTAAATAAACTTATAAAAAACACAAATATATTTAAAAATATAAAAAATAGTGACCCACCGGTATCGAGTACAGTGACCAAGCTACCGGTGGTTAGGGCTCCAGAGATAGGAACTTCCGCACAATACGGGCCGTATCCAACAGAACCGCCTTCTGCATCAAGCCCTTGACCCAGCTGCCTAACGCGAGCCTCTGTAGGTGGTGGTCGAGGCTCTTGGCTATTAAACCATGGGCAGATACGACTATCGGAACAATAATCGCCGAATCCACATCCCACATGTCGACAATCTCGTGAGCTAAGTCCAAATATTTAATTTGTTTATCTTTTTCTGCTTTCACGAGATTCTCGTCATGCGGCACAGTGATATCGACAATTATTGCAAGGCGTTTTAATCGATCTATTATCACTATATCTGGTTTGTTGGCTATAATAGTCCTATCAGTGATAATAGACCGATCCCAATACAATGTAGCATGGCCATTTTCAAGAACTGGGTCGGGCACATACCTGTAATAAGGTATCTCTAAGTCAACAAGGTTATATTTTAGAGCAAGTTGTTGGTGGATAATCCTGGCTACTTGGTTGTGTCTGTGCAAATACTCACCGTTCGCAAGACGGGAACAACCAGAGATAATATGTCTTAAAGATTCTCCGGGACGATGACATGCCCGACAGATGTCTAGCGTCCCATCTTTGACAATAAATCTCCGATAGTTATTCGTCATCATAACTTCGTCAGTGATTGCACAGATGAAACCTTCAGTTTCTCCAAAGAGATCACCGAAACGTAACCAGGATATGGAAGCTGTAAAATCAACATCGGGCCCGTGTAGAGCCCGATAAAAACGACCGTGAAGCTCTTTGCTCTTCCATATTTCCTTGCGATCAGATACACCTAGTATTACCGGTTTGCGCCAGTTCTCTTTAGCTAGGGAGAGTGGGGTCAGTCCGTTATCAATTGCCACGACATCTCGATGCAGACCCACATCCACCTGTAAGAAGTACTCTCTAAGGTTGCATATCTCACGGTTATGGAGACTCTTAGCGTTTAAAAATCCTCGACCTCCACATTTCCGTGGGATATACAACCTCATTACTGACGAACGTGGGTGGTGCATTCGGTATGAAGTCAATAGACAACGTACCTTTCTATCCAGAGCTTCTAATTCGGTCTGAGTCCATCTAAGTATGCCAAAAGAGTATACTAAGACTGGCATGGCCCAGCCGTTAACAGCCCGTACCTTGTTACCGCCTGACAAGAGACTTTTCAATACTTTCTTCAGGCGGCCAAAGAAACGGTCCTGCAACGTCCGTTTCATGTCAATCTCAGCAATACACAGAGTTTGGGACATACCTAGATATTTGTAGGTTTCGGTTGCGGAGAGCGACTCAAATTGTGTGAAATCCGAAAGACTGACTCCTTCAGATTCCACAATCCCGCCCTTTTTCACATGCATGACCGCACACTTATCTACCCCGAACTCCATACTGATAGCCTTACTAAAAGTTTCAGTAACTTTTAGTAAAGCCATCAATTCGGGGCCATTAGGGGCAAATAACTTTAGGTCATCCATGTAAAAAAGGTGGGATAAAATTTGACCCCCTCTCCGCATCCGATAGCCTAACCCTGAACCCTCTAGTAGCGTACTGAGAGGATTCAGTGCTAGGCAAAACCATAACGGACTCAGACTATCGCCCTGGAATATTCCTCTCTCGATCCCTATTGGTACACCACCTCCTAGAATCTGACGACATCCTGGATAAACCAAAACCGTATTCCATTGTCTCATACATGACCTCAAAAAGGTGCACAGAGTTGCATCAATTTTATACAACTCCAGCACCCTTAGAAGCCATGTATGAGGTACAGAATCATACGCTTTTTTGTAGTCAATCCAGCATGTCGCAAGGTTCTTTCGGTTGCGACGTACCTGCTGACAAACAGCCATGTCAAGAATAAGGAGCTCTTTAGTACCACGTGCCCCACTTTTACATCCATTCTGAGAGATGGACAATATATTGTTGTTTTCTATATGTGAATACATTTTGACTCTCAGAATAGATGTAAAAAGTTTGTATATAGTTGGTAAACAAGTAATGGGTCTGTAATTTTTGGGGTCTGTGGTACCACCAGATTTATAAAGAAGGTGAGTAACTCCGGTAGTCATAAAAGATGGAAGCGACGCTAACTCAAGGGATGACTGGAAGCAAGATGCCAAGCAGGCGTGCGAGCTACGGAACCATTTTAGCCAAAAGTTGTGCAGTCCGTCCGGTCCAGCTGATTTCCAATTTGGTAACGAACGAACTGCACAACCAATATCATCTTCAGATATGGTTATAGGTTCCATAGCTTGTATTGGTTCACACGCCCGCTCTACATCCCCAATCCACCCACCCTGCGTATGACTGACGGGTGTCGACCAAATGTTTTTCCAAAAGGCAACTGTAGCATCAGCATCAGGTAGACTCCCATCAGTCACATCTGAATCAGGTCGCTCCCACCTTCTGTATACCCACCTCTCGTCTTTTTGGAACAAGCGATTTTGTGTATATCTGTCTACTCTCTTTTTATATCGCCTTATACAGTTTGCCCACGCATAGATTTTCTGCTTCAGGAAATCAATGCGCTCCGTGACCCGTACAGAGTATTCACGTTAGTTCCCGCGAATGCCCGGGTCACGAAGCGCATGACTCTCGGGCGTGTATTGCCCGTCCTGAAGCAGTGTAGCTTGCCTATGAGCACCCTAGCCTCGGTAATGCGACGTTCAATCCTGCATTGCCAAGCTGGTACTGTAGGTCTTGGTCGAGCAGCTGATTCTTGCTTATTAAATTTAACACCAGCTACTCGACATACTGTAACAGCCGCACAATACAGGATTGAATGCGCATCAGTGAGATCATCACAATTGAGAAAATAAGATTTTAAAATCGAGTCTAGGGCACACACTAGCGCTTTATTTTTTCTATGCGTAGGCAAACGTGGAAGCCGCGGTCTACATTGAATAGGGACAGATCTAAACTCACCAATCGCTTGTTCCAAAACGCTCTTTAATTCATCATTGCACTGGATACTTACAGATGTAGCAGCATCATTTACTTCTTCATTAACTGTTAAGACGGGAGGTATTTCATTTTCTACTGTAGTGGAGCTACGGTTACTATGTAATGAAGAAGGGATGATACTGTTACATGCTTCTAAGCGTAGCCTCTCAAGTGCGGCGTCATCCAATAGATGACAGCGTTGTATGGCGCGCACCTGATCCGATAGGCGTTGTGCTGTTACGTTGACATCTGGTTCAAGTACCTGAAACAGGGGCAGCATGCGGACACGGTACGCAGTGAGGTTAATTCCTCCCTCTGTAGCCACAAAATATGCCCGCATCACGTTTTCGTTCATAGAGAGACTCCATCGAATGCGGTGCACATTACCACCGGTAGCGGGGTCCCTAATCGAAGCCGGAGGGCCTCGGGGTCCTAAGCCAGTCGGTGGCCGGCCTCTCCCCTGCCGACGTACAGGTGGAGGCGACGTCGGTGGGGAGAAAAACTCATCGCTGCTTGAGCTCGACGCCTCACCAGTAGCCACAATTGTCGGCGACTGTGAGGCGGATTATTATTATTATTATTCTACCTAGCATTTCCATCCCCTGGCCCACTGGAAGAGATTTCATTTGAAATAAGTGGTGCCCTTGTACTAATGATATTTTTGTATTGTATTCTTCTCGCTCTTATGCCGTTGTGTGTATATAAATTAATAAATAAATAAATAAAATAAATAAATAAAAAAATATATATAACATTCGAAATTCAATTAGCTAGAAGTGCAAAACTTTAAGTGTGCCCCATGTATTAAAAAGGGTAGTTTTTGAGCGTATAATGTTACTGAATCTGTTCTACTGGATTGGATATTGAAAATTATCTCAAAGTAGAAATAATATACTAATAAATAAGTATATAAAATTAATATAAAACGGATTAAACTGCTAGAGGCTACGGTTCTACCCCGGCGAAGTGTTTCAAAAAATGACAAAACTATTCCGCTCAGCGCTACCTGTCCTATCATCATCCACCGAGTCTTTTTCCCAACGCAGTTGGGGTCGGCTTTCCAATCTAACTCCGATTCGGTTGAACTTTGATATTTTCCGTGAAGCGACTGCCATCTGACCTCCACAATCCATGGGTGATATCGAAGTTCTGTAGTAAGACCATTGGATTTTTGATTTAGGGCTTCAACTACCCCTAACGACTGCCATAGATGTCTGTATGATAACCAGGACCGACGGCTTAACGTGCTCTCCGAGACACGGAGGGGTCTCTATGTATTAAGAAATGGTGACCAAGACAGGCCTGACCTGATGTTGCTTAACCTTTACAATGTGTGAACATTGTCGGTTTCCACTAGACCACGAGTCCGCCTGCTACCTATCCTATATCCCTACATAATAATAGGTATGATAATATGATGCAGCTAGTAAAATTATTATTTATAAATTACTTTAAAAATCTAGAACATACACCTTGATAGTACGCGTGCCGTAGAACATTGAAAAATATTGATTAACAGCAAGCTCATTTTTCGTAAGTAGCTTTATTTTACCGAGTCCTACCCCAATATCTCAAAAAGAAATCTCAAGTCAGGTAGCTAACAGAGTTATCCAGTTAAAATATTCGGAACAAAATTGTAAGGTTGCATTAATTCGTATAGAGCTGCAAAGTGGTGCAGGTTAATACCTGCAGGTTTCTACGATCAGCGTAAGGATCGTAGAAACCTAAAACTTAGAAGACGTGTTTTTTGAAAGGAAGAAAGGATTTTCCAAAATTAGTACTCGGTAAAAAGTAGGACTCGGTAAAATAAAGCTACTTACGAAAAATTCGTTTGATTTAAACATACTTTTTATAGAGTTAGTAAAATTTAATACAGGAATACCTAAAAAAAATTAAGTATTCCTTTTGCTCTGACATTTATTAGAGTAATCAGAGGTTACGAAAACAAGTTAAAATATAGGCTCGTCTGCTTCTACGAGTAATACCCATACGTTTAACGGTAAAATATTACTACATAAATGGCCGATAACTACCTATTATTATTATAGTTACTTTAACGCGAATAGACAAGGTGTGTAAATTATACGTTTAAATCATTTTATTATAGGAACAATAATATTATTCTGTATTTTGGAACAAAATAATAGTTGTCAAGTTAAGTGTTCTGTAATTATAGACTATTTTGGTACCCAATAATTTATTCTCCTCCCATACAGCGACTCCAATATGATTAAATGTAACGCTGTATCTCAGTAACTACTGGCCGAATCCAAAAATTACGAGTAATTCAAAATGATGGTTTGGTAACGAATCGGCAGCACTGTTGCAGTGTAAAACAAAGTTGCTTTCGCTGTCAGTCCGTCCCTATGTATGCTTAGATCTTTAAAACTACACAACGGATTTTGATATGATTTTCACCAATGGATAGAGTGGTTCTCGAGAAAGTTTTTAATATGTAATCTGTCAATTGTAATATGTAAGTTTGCTTTGCCGCGGGCGTCTGCTAGTAGGAAAATAAAACAAGTCTTACGTTATCATAACCGACTGAAATGTTCCTAATAGTTAAGATATATATTTTATTTAGGTACATCTATAAGGTAGTTTGTGGAATTAGCATTATATCAGAGGTTGGTATGTACCTTGTTGCTTTATTGACAATATTCAACGCTGTCAACAATTTTGTAAGATGAGGCCAAAACTTAACTAAATTGGTTGTTGTTTTGGTGTGATAAACGATGTTCAAGTTTAAGTAAACTTTTGTTAGTGTGAATAAAACTTAAAGGTGTAACTTGCCTACAAAAGACGAAATTGTAAGTCACTTTGGCGAGTTTTAAGATAGACATTTTTAATTCACTAATTTAATTCTAATAGGAATGTCCTGAAACTAAATAAGTGACTTTAAATTGTATGCTAACTTTCGTTTGTTAATTTTATAGGTACAAAACTTCCGCACTTTGCGCAGAAGTTTTGTACCTTAGTACCAACAAAATGCTACGATGTATTAAAGTAATATAAATCAAAAAGAGGAGGAGAGAGGGCGCTGCTGTGCCACGGTTCACATCGGCTCTGTAGTAAAATACGTTTTAAAAATAATTTAAGTGCTAAAAGTACCTAAAAATTATTACAGTTTATCAGTAGTGCCAAAAAACAACTGAATCTTGTTGAAAATAACCAAAAATTGTGATAATAGTCGTCAAAGTGAATATGAAAGGACAAAAAGTGGGAGAACATTTATTTGTAGATCATCATTGATTAAATTAATAAAAAAAATATAAAGCAAATAAATGACTGTGATATTGGAAATTTTGTGAATTTGAACTATTTTAATGAATCCTAACAAATGAAAAAGTTTCTTTTTGATATTTATAAATTGTGAAATGTGGGTGGATTGTTTTATATAATCATTGAACAGTACATATTGAATTTAAAGTGACATACCAGAAACATTCAAATAAACACTATCGTAAAAAATTGATTATAACTACATAATACGAGTATTACTTAATTAACATCTAAACCATAAATGTGCTTCGGAAATCGTTGAGTTTATCTGCAAATCATACTAGACGTCAGAAATCATAGCTTCCGCTATTTACCACTAGATGGTGTTATTCTAGACAACTATAAATCACATAGATTTTCTTTTAAGAATCTTTTATATTGTAATATCATTATAAAGAACCAATTATGACATGGAAGCAATTATGGAAATTCTCAAAAATATACAAATAACTATGCAAAACCAAACAGATGAAATGAATAAAATGAAAAGAACTATAATTGAGGACATAAACAAAAATATAGATAAAAATTTGAAGACATGGATACCAAATTCAACGAATTAGAAAAACAAATCGAAATTCAGCAATTGTCAATAGATAAAGTGGAACAACACCTCAAAAAGAAAAATCTCATATTTTTTGGTATACCAGAATGTGAAAAATCTTATATGGAACTAGAAGGATTAGTATTAAAAATTATTAAAGAACAAATGAAAATTCCATGTGAGAAACGGGACATCGAGCTGGTCAAACGCATTGGAAGGCAAACAAATACTCAAAATAGAAATAGGCTGGTCGTTTTGACAACGAATACTATGGGATTAAATATACAAATCATGAAAAATAAAAAATATTTAGAAAATTCAGAAATATATGTTAAACAAGATTACACACAAAAAGTCTTGAAAAAAAGGAAGGAACTTCAAGCGGAATTCAAATCAAGGAAAGAGTTGGGCGAGAATGTGGTATTGCATTATGATTCAATTATCACATTGAAGGCATATCCAATTACAAATGTACCTAAACCTAAAGTACCAGGAATCAATACCAGAAACCGTTTAGAGCTCGAACCAAGTCACAGCAAACCGATATCCTGTCCAGATACTAGAGAAATTTCACAAACACATAATAGGAATAACTACAGTGCCAATAAAACGAAACCGAAAATTAAATCCTTTAATAAATCTGGAAATGTCTCACAATCTAGCGATACAGTTACGTCTGATGGTGAACTTGAAGAAACTAATATGAGCCATACCAACCATATCAGGCCCCTCTCTAAGCAAACTACACGAAAAAAGACAAAGAAAAAGAGAAATAGTTAAAAATATATCTCCCAATACGGTTGGTCCCCGCGGGAGAATAAGACCACAACCCTTCATCCAACACATAAATAGGGCGAAAACACACTTTTACATCGACTTTTAACATGAGATACCTTGTCGAAATGGGTCGCAATTAGATTACTTTTTGCAAGTACACATTGGAAGGAGGAGGCCTACACCCAGAAGTGGGTTCCAAATAACAAGGATTGAGGTACTATGCCAACTAACAACCGGTTAAGTTAGTCGACTACAAAACTTAGGAAATTAATTAATTGTATGCATGCAGTATTTTTATAGATTTTATAATAAGTGGCTTCGCCAAAAATCACATTTATCTATAATGTATGCATTTTATACGCACGCAATACGCATAATCATTCACTCACTCTTCCAAAATCCTACTCTTGCTCTTCCCAGTCCTTTGAGAGTCGCCATATTGACCGCACCCACAAAACGCTTACGCATACGCATCGCCATTCCCCGTGGAATTTCCCGTGGGCCCTCGCTTTCAACGTCGCGTGTGAAGTACAGGAAATCAAACCGAACATTATCCAAGAAAAAGTGACGTGCAAAAACTTTCCCCCAAAGTGTTCCTTCCAACGCTTTTGTCGAGCATCTAGGAAGACCAGCAGAGACGGACGTGCACAGGAACACCACGTAACCAGAATCAGGTACCTCTCAATCCTTGCCTCGCCAAGTGGTCCTTCTGCCGGATATTAATCCTTCTGTCCTATACCCCGCATCCCATCGCATTCACTCCCCGCAACTTACACTCAACTCATACCTACGTATTTATTATTATTTTTCGCATTTCATACTTGGTCGTTTCGTTTTACCCACACGCACACTCATACATTACTCAATTCGCTTACATTCATACGCAACTCATTATCGCTATTACTTACCATAATTTACATATTATAGTATACTTACGTAATATATAAATCACCCGCATTCATATTTCTCAAAATTTTACCGCTCGCTTCGTTAGCAGTGGGTACCTACCTATTTTAGTACCTATTTATTATAGTCAGTCATACCTACCGTCGAGGCGAGCGATAAGTGAACATCGTCCGTACCGTTCGTTCGTTTCACCGCCAATTCAAATTCATTCGTTACCATTCGTAGTTAACTTCATACCATTCTCAATTACATTCTGTTTACAAAATGGCCCCAGTTCAGGAAGATGAATCAAAATCGCAAATCCCTCCAGTTATTACTCTTTTAATTGCAAAGAAAGAAAATCTTTTCGTGATTTTGCAAACTATTTACGATCTTAGTTTAAAAGTTTCGGACGAATCTTGTAAGATTAGATTTTTAACACTTGTGCAATCGCTTGATAAAACTAGAACTGATTTATCGAAGTACTCGATAAATTAGTACTCGCTCAGTTAACTCATTTTCCTGCTTCTAAACCTGATTACTCGGCTATAAAGGCTTTCGATGATCTTCACATTAAAGCACATTCTGTCACATTAAAGCTTGTGAATGTAAACTCAAAGATGACGCCCCCAAAGGCGCACATCAATCAGATTTATTAAATCGAAAATTACCACCGCTTAATTTAATGTCATTTGATGGTACTCCTACCAAATGGTTTGTTTTATGAGAACTTTAGGAGTCTCATACACGACAACCCACGCTTGTCTGACGCTGAAAAGGTACAATACCTGGTGGGTAAACTATCGGGTAAGGCCATAATAATTGTCCATACCGTGCAGAATTATCTAATAATTTGGAACGCACTTCTTGAAAAGTATCAAGATATTAGGGTCCAAGCTTCGCATTACGTCGATCAGCTGATTAATTTCAAACCTAATCAGTCGCTCGATATCTTCCTAGAACAGTTCTGCTCCGCTGAATCTGCTCTGCAACGATTACAAATAGATAATTTATCTGATTTTGTATTCACTCATTTAGCACTCAGTAAACTCGACAAAGAACTTGTCAGTCTATTCGAGTAAGCACACAAGTCGGTTAAAATACCTACTTTCGCTGACCTTCTTGAAGGAACAGAGTAAGATCCAAACGCTACGCACCCCCGCATATACTCAAAAATCTCAATACTCTAATTCCAATAACAACTTGCATAAAAGTAAACAAACACACGCATTCGTGACAAATGATCACAACTCACAATCGCCTAATTCATCACCTCTCACTCACACACAACGCAACTCACATATACCGCTAGCTCCCTCTCACTCTAATAGAATTAATTCTCATTCGAACTGTTTGTTATGCAAGGAGGCAAGGACTTACCTCCGCACTCATTATACAAATGTCAATATTTTGTCAATGAAACCACATTAGCAAGAAACAACTTGGTCACAAAACACAACTTTTGTACTAATTGTCTAGGTTTTCATAACGTAAAAAATTGTCGTTCGCAGCGTAGTTGTAATATTTGTGGAATCAGACACCACACATTACTTCACATCGAAAACGCAAATAGCTGTTGTAGCAACCATGCCTACGCTATAGGTATAGGTAGCCATAACAAAACGGCCGGCGGTGAGCTCCAGTTCCCGCGGCTGTCCCACTCGCACTCGCACGATCGCACGCACCGCGCTCCTCCCGCGCGCGCCTCGATCGGCGCGGGCGTCGGACAACAACAGGCTTGCGCCACCTCTCTGCCTACGCCAGCGGCGACTGACTCGGCTAGCGTGCATAACAGGCTTTGTTGTTCGACGAATGAATTCGGTAACTTAGACGTTTCGCTATCCGCGATGACTTCTGAACGCAATATTAATTCTAAAAACACTACGGTGCTGTTACCTACTGCTTCGGTACACGTTTACAGTTGCAATAGACGTCATAATATTCGAATACTTGTTGATTCGGGTTCTCTGAGTCATTTTATTACTAAGTCTTGTTGTGATCGATTAAAATTAAAAATAATTTATGCTCCTTCTACGATTAAAGGTATCGGCCATACTGAAAGTACCTCGTTTGGTTACGCATCTTTCAAAATTCACTCTCGCTTTGATCCCATGAGTTCATACAATGTGGTGGCCCGCGTAATTGACTCGATTACCGATCGGTTACCGAACGTTGAGATAGACGTATCTCGTCTCGCACACCTCCGCGACTTACTTATGGCTGACAATAGCTTCTACAAACCTGGTCAGATAGACTGTCTGATAGGTAATGAGCTTTTCCCATTCCTGTTGGGAAATAATAAAGTTGTGTCACCACAGTCATCGGTAGTCGCCCTGGAATCCACTCTCGGGTATTTAGCCATGGCCAAGGCTGATACCACTCATATTCACGCTTTCCACAACACTCATAAAACATTTATTTGTTCTACGCAATCAACCCCTAAACTCGAAACACTCGTACAACGCTTTTGGGAACTCGAAAGCGTACCGCATAAAAAACACATGAGTCCAGATGATGACGCATGTGAACGCATCTTTCAATCAACTTATTCGCGAGATGACACCGGTCGCTATACCGTGCATTTCCCATTTAAATACGATCCCACGGAGCTGGGATACTCCGATCTGATTGCGAAACGTCGACTGCTCAGTTTAGAAAAGAAGTTAGATGCCAATCCAGATTTACGCTTAAATTATAATGACACTATCAAAACTTATATAAACAAGGGTTACTTAACTAAGGTTGATAACGCCTCCCCCGCTGATAGTTCATATTACATTCCGCACCGCGCAGTTTATCGCCCCGATAAGCCTGCCTCCTCTAGAACCCGCATAGTCATTGACGCTAGCAGTAAAACTACTAGTGGAAAATCATTAAATGACATCCTTTATACAGGTCCTAATTTGCAAACGAACATTTTCGATTTGTTAATTAACCTACGCATGTTCTCAGTGGCCATGTCCGCGTACATTGAAAAAATGTATTTTCAATTAAAGGTCAGTCCTGAACATCAATCTTTTCAACGCATTCTCTACAGATTCGATACTTGATCTAGTATAGACACTTTTCAATTCACATGCGTGAACTTTGGAATATCCAGTTCACCGTTCCTCGCGATGAGGGTCGTCCGCCAGCTCGCCGCTGACAGTCGCGCCAGGTTCCCCCTCGCCGCGGCTGAGGCGGAGAGGCACATGTATATGGACGATTATTTAAACTCAGTAGACAGTGTGGATACTGCGGTGAATACTCAGCGTCAAATGGTTGAGATGTTCGCCTCAGGTGGTTTCAATCTCACTAAATGGATATCCAATAGCTTAGGTCTCTTAGACCAAATCCCCGCTTCTCAGAAAAGTGAAGATGTCATACGGTTTACCCCCACTATCGCCAAGAAGTGCGAACAGTTCCATAAAGAACTCCGCTATCTAGAACGCATTAAAATCTCACGCCATGTCGGGTTACCTGCCCGTCATGTCACGCTCGTAGGGTTCGCAGACGCCAGCGAGAAGTGTTACGGTGCCAACGTATACATACGCGTTAGCGCAGGTCCCCACGCACCTGGATCGGTCCACTTACTGGCATCGAAGTCTCGGGTTGCCTCACTATCTAAAATGCCGCTCGCTCGCTTAGAACTCTGTGCCGCGCTTCTACTCGCAAATATCTTAGTCAACATTCGCGACACTCTTTTACAAAGATGTCAAATTGACAAGTTATACGCATTCTCAGACTCAACTGTTACGCTTACATGGATTCACTCGCCCTCGCATAAGTTTCACACGTTTGTTGCCAATAGGATAACAGATATTAACTCTAAAATCGCCGCGATACATTGGTTTCACGTCGCAGGAACCTCTAATCCTGCCGACATTATATCTCGCACAGTCACCCCTAAAGTTCTAGTGAACAATAGGTTCTGGTTTCACGGACCCGATTGGGCCGCGTTACCTATCTCTGACTGGCCTCTCAAACCATTTATCGTCAATATCAATTCATGTTCTGAGAACTTAGAATGAAAAATCGTAATCGTAATCGTGGCTTGCGATCCGCTCAATATACATCAAACGCACCCCATCGAAATAATGGTCGAAAGGATTTCGATGTGGTCGAAATTATTACGCTCGCTTGTTTATGTTTTACGCTTCTCACGAAAATTAAACTCACATGGTCCGCTCAGTGTCCATGATTTGGAGTATACCGAAAATTACATATTCAGGTATATTCAAAATAAACATTTCGCTAAGCAAATTATTGAAATAAACAATAATAAATTAAAAAATAATTATTTACTCAAACTTAACCCTTTCATTGACCGGGAAGGTATCCTTAGAGTCGGTGGTAGGTTAAGTAATTCGCAACTCGACTACGGTCAAAAACACCCTATACTCTTACCTAATAAAAACTCAATTATTAATCTTATTTTCAATCTTATTATCAATTATTAATCTCATTATCGATCATTACCACATCACTAATCTACACACGGGTCCATCCCTCTTACTCGCATTACTCAGACAAAAGTTCTGGATTTTATCCGCTAGAAATCTAGTTCGTCAACGCGTACACAAGTGTAACACCTGCTTTAGGTTAAAACCTAAGTGTACTTTCCCACGCATGGGTGATTTACCCACCTATCGAGTATCGCAAGCCAAAGCATTTGTCTACACTGCCGTGGACTATGCTGGCCCATTCTATATTACTCACATTCGACGCAGAGGAGTTAAAAGCCATAAGGCCTATGTGTGTCTCTTTGTGTGTCTCGTCACCAAAGCTTTACACTTAGAACTCGTCTCAGATCTCAGTTCAAAGCTGTTCCTCGCCGCTTTTAAACGCTTCATCAGTAGACCAGGCCCCGTCTCGATGATTTATAGTGATGGTGGTACTAATTTTATAGGTGCAAAACGTAAATTAAATGAAATTTACGAGTTGCTACAATCCTCTTCGCATCAAAATTACATAGGTAATTATCTCTTAAACAATAAAATTCAATTTAAGCACAGCCCCCCCCCCCCCTATGGGCCTCATTTCAATTCGTTGCCTGAAACAAATGTTTCAAGCACGAAAACGCACCTCTTTAAGACCATCGGTTCTCAAATATTAACCTATGAAGAGTTCACGACGGTCCTGGTTCAAATTGAAGGCTTATTAAATAGCCGCCCGCTATGTGTTTTGAGTGCGGAACCTGACTTTTCCGCGTTAACTCCAAATCATTTTCTTAACGTCACTCCGATGCAGTTTCTTCCTGCTGAAGATTTCACTAACCAGCCTGATAATCGTCTGTCACGTTACCAACTGGTATGCAAACTCACGCATGACTTCTGGCGTCGTTGGAGCCAAGAATATCTCACCTCGCTTCAACAGCGAGTGAAATGGGCCAAGTCGTCAGAAGATATTAAATTAGGCATGGTTGTTGTTATCAAGGATAACAACGCCCACCCGCTTTGTTGGCCACTTGGAGTTATAGAAGAACTCCATCCTGGCAAGGACAATGTGGTACGCGTCGTCAAAGTCCGTACAACTTCTGGAAGTTATGTACGTCCAGTAGACACGGTTTGCCCGTTGCCTACGCAATAAATTAGACTACTGTTTAATTTATTTAGTTTAAGATCTAGTCTTACAATTTACGCTAACTCTTTAGATTAAGTTATTTAAACGCTACACACGTTTACTCCATATTTCTACGCACGCATACGCTACGCACGATGTGAACGCTACCGCTACGCAATTCATTATAGAGGAAAACCTCTAGCCCGGCAAACTTGGCTTCGCCAAAAATCACATTTATCTATAATGTATGCATTTTATACGCACGCAACACTATACGCATAATCATTCACTCACTCTTCCAAAATCCTACTCTTGCTCTTCCCAGTCCTTTGAGAGTCGCCATATTGACCGCACCCGCAAAACGCTTACGCATACGCATCGCCATTCTCCGTGGAATTTCCCGTGGGCCCTCGCTTTCAACGTCGCGTGTGAAGTACAGGAAATCAAACCGAACATTATCCAAGAAAAAGTGACGTGCAAAAACTTTCCCCCAAAGTGTTCCTTCCAACGCTTTTGTCGAGGATCTAGGAAGACCAGCAGAGACGGACGTGCACAGGAACACCACGTAACCAGAATCAGGTACCTCTCAATCCTTGCCTCGCCAATAAGTACCTTTAAAATGGATGTTAATTTGAATTATTAATACTATTAATTTGATTTCAATAATTAAATAATGAATTAAAAATAAAAATAAATAAATGAATTTAGTATGTAAGTAATTAATTAATGAATAGAAAATAATATATGTAAATAACTGTGTTATGATGAAATGATGTATAATTTTATAATATTTTGATGTTTAGATTGTAAAGATAATTTATGGTTATTTGGAAATAAAGGCTTAAATAAATAAATAAAAGTACCTTTAAAATGGATGTTAATTTGAATTATTAATACTATTAATTTGATTTCAATAATTAAATAATGAATTAAAAATAAAAATAAATAAATGAATTTAGTACCTATGTAAGTAATTAATTAATGAATAGAAAATAATATATGTAAATAACTGTGTTATGATGAAATGATGTATAATTTTATAATATTTTGATGTTTAGATTGTAAAGATAATTTATGGTTATTTGGAAATAAAGGCTTAAATAAATAAATAAATAAATAAATCAAAAAGGTCTTATGCAAAAAAAAGTCACATTGATTTAACTGTAATAGTCTCACGTGTTTGAGCATTTTTTTGAAAACAAATTAAAGAATGAAACCGTTTATTCAAAGGCAAAACAATCAATTAAGTAAAGACATCAACTTTTATAAAGTAGCGTAAAAGAAAAGCGAAGTCTCAAACAAATCCTTATTAGAAACAAAGCTTTCAACTTCAAAAATGTTTTTAAAGAGGGAAGGGTTTGGCCTTGGTTAAATTTAACATAAATTTTTACCAAAAAGCCCTAACCACTTAGCGGTAAAGGCGTAGCTCAGTTAATGTACTGTACAAGGTACATTAGTATGCTGTCTACAGTTTTCCTTCTCTAATGTATAGACACTGTCCGCTTCCTTGTCTTTTACTCTATGATTACACGGTTCAAACAATTTTAAACGAAATGATTATTGTAAAATCTTAAGGGATTGATTTTGGAACGTCTATAAACCGACTTTTTTATTGCATGTTAAATAAATATTACGTTTATTATTATTATTATATTACGTTTTTAGTTTTATATTCTTATTTTAAATGTATTATGGGGCCTTGTGCTATAGATTACTGTTACTCTTGTAAAACCCTTTAACCAAGATAAATGCTCGTATTAAACGTGACTTTACATCCATAGTGTATGTCTGGGTTTGCCCAGTAACCACACGTTTGTTAAAATGTAAGTTCGATGAGGGTTTAGGGTATTTTTAAAACCTCTTTTGGTGTATTCCTTGATAGTAAACAAATCGTTAAATTATTATAATTTTTCACGTTGCAGGATCAGTTAGTTATTGAAACAAAAGAGAACGTTATACTAATGTACTCATAGTTGTTGAGCACACAACTAATGTGCACTGGTCCTTCATTAATGAACTTAGTATAGAGTTAAGTCAGTTTAAAACTGGTTAAGCTTACTTCAGTCTTAATTTGACTTGAATCCAAGGTTAGAAGACAAACATCGATAATGATTTTGGCTTTACTGAAAATGAAGGGTTTGATAACGATTAAGGATTTTCCAGACTAATGAATCAGAAACTTTTTTTTTTAAATTTTATATTTAGGTCGACAAATTGACGCCACCCGCCTGATGGTAAGCTGAGGCGACGTCTGGCAATTGAGGGCGACTCTCACAGTACACAGGAATACTATAGAGAGTGGCCCTCAACTTGACGACCCAGTAATGTGCCTCTTCACGCTTCGCTTAAAGAACCCAGGGTTATATGTTGGAGGAAACACGTGCGCAGGCAGGGCGTTCCAAGCCATCACCATTCGGCAGAGAAACGAACGTTTAAAACGCTCGGTTCTCGCGAAGACGGTTTCCACGGTATGAGAGTGATATCTCTGCCCGGCACGCGTTGTTCGGGATCGGAAGGGAGAGGGTGGGATCAGGTTGAAGAGCTCTTCAGAACACTCACCGTGGTAAATACGGTAGAACGCGGCCAAGGAAGCAATTGTTCGGCGCTGGGCTAGCGGCTCAAGGCTTCCCGTTACCTCCGGACAGTCTATAATGCGAACAGCGCGTCGCTCCATAGCCGTCCCAGAGGTGAGAGCAGTATTCAACGCAGGGTCTAATCTACGTTTTGTACAGCAGACACCTCCGGTGCGGTGTAAAGAATCGCTTTACCTTGTTCAGTACTCCTAGTTTCCGCTAAGCTAGCCCAATACATCTCTCAATGTATTTTGTGTTATTGAGCTCTCGACGAACGTCTATGCCAAGGATGTCTAGATTGTCCTTCATTGGTAATATTGCATTCTGGAGAGTGGGTAGGGGAAGGAAAGGGGATTTTTGGATGCGTGACGAATGCCAGGAGGTCACCCGTTGATCGTTTTGGCCGGAAGCCATATTGCCGATCATTGATTAGCGAGTGATCCTCCAGGTATCGCATGAGCTGCTTATTGATAAGAAGCTCGAGCAAATGACTGAGGTGACAGCTATGGGTCGATAGTTGCCTGGATCGGATCGATCCCCTTTCTTAGGGATCGGTTGTACGTTCGCCTCCTTCCAGACCTCCGGCACGAGGCCTGTAGAGTATGACAGGCGGTACAGACGCGTTAATACTGGAGACAACTCAGCAGCACATTTTTGTAGCACCACCGCCGGAATGCCGTCAGGGCCACTGGCTTTCCGCGTCTCGAGTGACCCCAGTACTGCCCGTACATCATATTGCCTCATAACAATATAGTATCAGTATCAGTATAGGCATAGTGTGGCCACTGTAGGCGATGGCGGGGGGCTGCAGGCCGGTAATTAGCCGCAAAGAGGTTTGCGAGCATGTCCGCCTTCTCTTGGGCTTTGTGAGCCAGTGATCCATCAGGAAAACGCAGTGGTGGCAGCGATGGTTGGCAAAAATTTGACAGTACGGCTTTGGCCAGTTGCCAGTATCCACGGCTGCCCGTGGGATGGGATGTGAGCTCCTGACCAAGCCGCGCGACGCGCTGGGCATCCGCTCTCTTGAAGGCCCTCTTGCTGAACCTAGTGGCCCTATTGTACAGTCAGCTAATGCTAGTGCAGCTTTGGTTAATGTTATTTATTTTATTTATTCTAAAATTGATATGTTATGTAATTGATGACTTGCAATATCGCATTAGTGAACACTGTAAGGATATTGTAAAATGTGATTATAAATAAATAAAATATAAAAAACAAAAACAAAAGCTTCAGAGAAAAGGAACCCCCCTTGATAATGACATGAAAACATTAAAGTTTTTTGAATCATTGTGTATATGGCATGTTGGTCTAGTGGTTATGACCGCTGCTTTGTGGACACGGCAACCGAGGTTCAAATCCTCGGACACAAGTTCTTTTTTTATTCATATAATATTTTTTTTATTTTCTTAAGCACTTTTTGTTAATTAATATTTAAGGAATCAAATTTTATAGTAGGTATGAGGTTTGTAAGAAAAGATAGGCTTATTGCATAAACAATATTAATTTATTTCTCGAATTACATTTCTAGGCTTTTTTCTTTCCTCTTTCCATTCCTGGTTGAGTATACAGTTTTTCTATCTGAGTTAAATTGGGGTTACTTATTTTTAAATTTTACCTGACCTAAATTTATTGACAAAATACAATACCCTAAGTGAAGTATAAAATGTTTACTTAATATACTGAATATCGCCGCGTCACATGACTCACGAATGACGTCACGTGATGCGATCGTTCACTGAGCTGCGAACAAGCGAGCAGGTTCATCTGCCTTTTTTTTGCATGTTCATATTAATTGGTAATTTTCTAATATTTTTGTCTTTCGGCAGATGGGCGCCTACCCGGTAAAAATTGGTGTTTTGGGAAAATACCTATTTTTACCCATTTTTACCCACCGACTTGCTATTTATACCCGGTAAAAATAAAAAATGTAATTATATCATACTTCCACACAAAATTATGACTTTTAATATAAATATATGTGTTCTGTCAATTACAGTGATACTATTTATTATATCATTTGCATTATTTCACAAGGATTTGCATTTTGATTGAAGATTTGCATTAAAGTTACCAGTTAAAACAAGGTGGGGCAGCCATGTTGCAGCCCTAAAAAGTTTGCAAAATTCAAAGTTATCTCTTATGACCCTTGTCGTTCATAAAGATGCCGTACATCTAGCACAAGAAGTTAAGTCCACTCTATTAGATGACAGTTTTTGGTCCTTCATAGAAGTATGCTTAAGTGTTTTAGAACCCGTCACAGAGCCAATTTTCAAATTAGAATCCAATAATTCTAACATTCACACTGTTTTTACAACATTTAAAGATATTAATTCAAAATTAGAGTTTCTACTACCTACTCTCAATATATTAAATGACGAAGATAAGCTAATGACGTTGAATGCTGTAAAAAAGAACAAAAGAGTGTATAAAACCTATTCATTTAGCTGCTTATCTTTTGGATCCAAACACACAAGGCTTGGCGTAAATGAAGAGGAGGACATTTTAGCTATGAACTTTATCGAGGAAATGTCACGCAAACTCAATATCACTACAATTGTAGATATAGCAAACTACAGAGCAAGACAGGGTTTCTGGAATAACCGCTTACTATGGGAAAATGTAGCAGATATAAGCCCTGTAACTTGGTGGAAGGGACTTTGTTCCAGGAAATGTCTCAGCAAAGTAGCAATACGAATTTTATCTGCACCATGTACTTCTGCGGCTACTGAGCCTAACCTAACCTAACCTAACTACAGTTAAATACCCCCTCGGGATACCCAAATTGTGGTGAGTGGCACCTCCATCACTGTCGGGAGGACCCTGAAATACCTAGGTCTCCTACTCGACAGTCGGTGGGGGTTTGTCGAGCACTTCCGGCGGCTGTCACCAAAACTGGTGGCGTCCGCCAATGCGCTCGGCAGGCTGCTCCCCAATAAAGGGGGACCGGGAAGTGCTTGCCGCCGTCTCTACGAGGGTGTGGTACGCTCCAAGGCGCTCTATGGAGCGCCTATTTGGGCGGATGCCCTCAGCGCCGCGAACGTGGTTCAGCTGCGACGACCGCAGCGGATCGCGGCGCAGAGGGCTGCACGGGCGTACCGCACAGTGTCTTTTGAGGTGGCGTGCCTGTTGGCACGAAGTCCCCCGTGGGATCTCGAAGCAGGGGCCCTTAAGAGGGTCTACGAGGAGGGCGCCCTGGTGCGTCAACTAGGAGGTCGCCCGTTGCCGGAGCAGGTCGATCGCTGGAGACAGGAGGCTCGCGACGATCTGTTCCGGCAATGGGCCTTGAGATGTGAGGCTCGCACTGCGAGCCGGGTGCTCGTGGGGGCCATCGGTCCCATGCTCCGCCAGTGGGTGGAGCACGCGCAAGGGGCTCCGACCTACTTCCTCACCCAACTTCTCACGGGTCACTCGGCTGGGTTTTGCCAAATTCCTGTGGGAAGTGGTGGGGATTCTGTCGGAGCCCGTTTGTCTTCATTGCGCAGGCGGCGCCGTGGACACGGCAGAGCACACGCTCCTCGTGTGCGCCGCCTGGGACGCGGAGAGGTTGGCCCTCACGGGCACTATTGGAAGAGTGGATTCGCTGCCGGCCTTGATCCAGTCTATGGCCGGCAGCGACCAATGTTGGGCCGCCGTCGCTTCCTTCGCTCGGGAGGTGATGGCGGCCGTACGCTCCCGCCCCGGCGGGTACCAGTCAGGGGGCGACGGCGCATTGCCTATGCCCAAGCCCCCGACTGATAGGGCCGTGGGCGGTGGGACGGGGGGCCCACCGTCCACGCGAATGGCCCTGAGGAGTCCGACGCCCCTTATGTGTTTCGGGGGCGTCGCTTCTATGTTGTTTGTTGGTCTTGCTTAATCATGTTACATTTTCATTTACAAGTTAGTTTTTTGGAATTTGTTTTATTTATTATCATTTTCATTACCTACAGAGAAATACAGTGCGTAGATGGATTCGAAGGTATCAAGCGACAGGTGATATAAAATGGGAACGCCAGCCAGAAAGATTCAACTTACTGACGATCATCGCACCAACCGAGTAAATTTTGCTACTCGTTATTTAAATTTCGACTGTGAAAACGAAATTGTTATATTTACCGACGAAAAATGCTTCGAGTCAGATAGGGATTGCCGAAAAATTTTATTTTCTTTTCAACCCTAAAAACGTATTAGACTTGAGAACAAGCGGGCGGTTAACATTAGGTAAGTAAATGATTATATTCTTTAACATAAAATAAATTAATAATAACATAAAACTAATACATACATATATCAATATATATGAAATGAAATGATTTATTTATTTGTATAGGTCACTAAATGACTCTTACAAACGTCAGTAAGTACTTAAAATAAATATTATTGTATATTGCTGCTGACATTGATTTACATATTGCAACAGATTTGAAAAGGTTTATTATTTTAGGTTACTGGGGATGGATGTCTTCAATGGGCCCAGGCGAGCTAGTGGAAATAGGTGGCCGGATGAACAGTGAGCGATACCTTGAAGTGTTGAATGACGTAATGCTGCCTTCAGTGCGGGTCGCATATCCAGAAGGACAAATTTACCTGGTTCAGGATAACTCTTCAGTGCATCGGTCCCGAATTGTGCAAGACTGGCTAAATGCACAAGAAGATATAACGGTGTTTGAGTGGCCGACTAAAAGCCTGGATCTTAACCCTATAGAAAACTTATGGGGTCAGATGATTTTAAACTGGGACTCAAGTGAAATAAAGTCAAAAAAAAAATTGGATGAAGAGGTAAACAGAACTTGGGAACTAATGCGAAATAGTGCCGCATGTTTTAATATGGTGTCGGGGATGAAAAGTCGTCTTCAAGAAGTGATAGACAGTGAGGGCCATCCTCTTATTAATGCAGTTTATCGATTCTTACCCAGGACAAATCTTTGTGTGCTGAACACGATTATTTGTTATGTGTCTGGGTGTAATTAATCTAAAAATAATATTTAAAATGAGTATTATATCCGTTGTCTAGTATCCATATCACATTAAGGTGCTTATTTTATGCTAGATGACGCTGTGTATAAAGTGTCCTAACATTCATAATAATAATATTATATTATTAATACGTAATCCCATTACAAGTTTTTGTTTACAAGTTTAGTAATCTTCTAATGTGTTAACGATGCACCATGTGACCTCACATATTTTTCTAATGTTGTGTTAAACAGGGTTACCTACTTTTCAGAAAATGTGATCAAAGAAGAAGATGTATATTGCTATACTGTTATAGTTTAGCATGTTGGTTCTTTCTTTGTGATTCACAGGAACAAATAACATTTCATTTTTCAACCATTCTTTTATATTCAAAGATTATACGGTAAAAAATTAATGTTTGCAACTTTAAATAAATAAGTAAATAAATATTGTAGTTATGTTTCTAGAATTATCTAATATTAAGTAAACATTTTATACTTCACTTAGGGTATTGTATTTTGTCAATAAATTTAGGTCAGGTAAAATTTAAAAATAAGTAACCCCAATTTAACTCAGATAGAAAAACTATGATAAACAAATTTAGTCATAAAATATGATAAATAATATTTTATGACTAAATTTGAGTGCGTTTGACCACTATCTTACCTGAATGTTAAGTAACGATGCGGTCTAAGATGAAGCACGAAAACTCAAATAATGCCTATTTACTCTCGCCTTGAAAATCCCAAGATTATATGTATCGGGGAACAATGACGCTGGAAGGGAATTCCATTCCTTAGCGGTTCGCATGATGAAAGAAGAAGCGAATCGAGAGGTACGAAGAGGTGGAATATTGACCACATACGGATGGAATATCAGACCACGCCTTGATGTCCGATGATGGAATGGTGCCGGTGGAATTAATACATGCAATTCCTGCGTACACTCTCCGAAATGTAACCTGTAGAAGACACACAGACTCGCAACCAGACGGCGATGGTCGAGGCTCTGAAGTCGGTTGCTTGTGAGCGCCTCATCGCTTATAAGTTTTCTGGCGCGTCTGTCAATAGCTTCCAGGGCCTCAAGCTGGTAGCGGGCGGATCCATCCCAAAGGTGCGAGCAGTACTCCAGCAGGAGCGTACCTGTGCTGAGTAAAGACTAAGTAGTTGACTCGATGTAAAATAATTACGCACCTTAGAGAGGATGCCTAGGTTTTTCGAAGCTGTTTTAGCCCTAGATTCTATGTAGCTTCCAAAGTTCAGGTTGGATGATAAGTCCACACCAAGGAGCTGAAGATGCTGAGTCACAGGTACAGGGACATCCCGGAAAGTAGGAGCCTTGGTGAACGGGCTCTTTTTAGCGGAGAAAAGACACGCCTGGGTTTTCGTAGTGTTGAATGTGACAAGGTTAGCATCGCCCCAGTCAGACACTGCCTGAAGGGTTAAGTTAGTGCGTTCAACCATTGCCACTCTACGATCGTCGATTTCCGGTTTTTTGGCCTTTGCGCTGGAGAAATATCTCTCTGCAACCGTGCTATCGTCCGCATACCCAAACATACCGGGTCTGAGCAGGTCGTTTATATGTAGCAGGAATAACGTTGCCGAGAGAACAGATCCCTGAGGTACCCCAGCGTTAATTGCTAATAGATCAGACGAGCAGCCGTCAACAACCACTCGAATAGATCGTTCCCTCAGGAAATCTGAAATCCAAGCACAAAGATTAGCCGGAACTCCGTAAGCAGGAAGCTTGGTTCTAAGGGCTTCGTGCCAGACCCTGTCGAAAGCCTTTGAAATGTCAAGTGACACAGCAAGTGCCTCACCATATCTTTCGAGAGCCTCACCCCAGATGTGCGTGGCATACACTAGAAGATCTCCAGTAGAGTGGTGTTGGCGAAACCCGTATTGCTGATCACTTAGGAGGTCATTATATTCGAGGTCTGCCAGTATGCGTTTGTTTATTACACGCTCCATCACCTTGCAGAGAATGGAGGTGATTGCAGTTGGGCGGTAGTTGACAGGGTCTGCATGACTAACCTTTTTCGGTACTGGCTGTACGTTAGCTACCTTCCAAGCTTTCGGAACTTTACCAGCCCGAAAAGACATACGGAACAGTCGTGTCAAGACAGGAGACAACTCGGCTGCGCAGTTCCTCAGAACAATGGCAGGAATACCGTCGGGACCACTGGCTTTATTCACATTTAGAGTGCGTAGTATTTTAAGAACCTCCTTTTGATGAATGCGGATTTCTGGCATTTTGCAATCACTAGGAAGTAGCTGAGGTGGTGTTTTAGTACCAGCATCTAGCCGTGAATTTTCAGCAAACAGAGAGGCAAACAGATTAGCCTTTTCCACAGCTGTGTGTGCCAGTGTTCCATCAGGTTTCTGCAAAGGAGGGAGTGAGGATCGACAAAAGTTCGCCTCCACACATTTGGCTAGAGACCAGAACTCCTTACTCCCGGATGGGTAAGATGAGAGTCTGGCCCCCACGCGGCCAACGTGATTGAAGCGCGCCTTCATCAGGATCCTTTTGTAGGACTTGGCTACCTTGTTCAAGGCTTTCTTCTTTTTATGCGTGTCCGGAGATTTGCGATTTCTGGCATCAACCCAAGCTTCATAAGCTGTTTGTCTGCCTCAGCTTTCAAACAGTCAGAGCCAAACCAGGGCTGAGCTCTGATGCCAGATGGCCGGTCAGAAAACGGAATATAGTATTCCATCGCCCGACCGATAACCCCAGCAACAGCAGATGCGCAGCTCGACGGATCGCCAGAAGAAAAGCAGACTGACAGCCATGGGTAAGATGCAAGGAAATGACGCATCTCATCCCAATCTGCTGACTTGTATCGCCACACCCGCCTAGTGCCTCTAGGGCTGGGGTCTGGTGGGGGACACAAAAGTATGGACTTAACCAGACAGTGGTCAGAACTGCCAAGGGGGGGCTGAAACCAACACTTGATATCGGTCTGGTTCAGTCGTCAGCAGAAGGTCCAGACAATTGGCCGTGTGGTTCTCAATGTCAGGTATTCGAGTTGCTTGGTCAACCAGCTGGGAAAGGTTCATAGACAAGGCAAACTTGTAGGCCTCTCTACCAGCATGGTCTGTTTTCTGGTAAAGGAACAGCCACTGCTCGTGGTGGGCATTAAAGTCCCCCAGAAAAACAATTTGTGCGGTCGGATACCTCTGTTGAGCCACATCGGCGGCCTCACTCCGATGGTCAAATAGCCTAGTTGTCTCCTGATCTCCGCTGTGCAATCTGTAGACACCCACATAAACAATTTTTTCGATGCCGGTGTCTACAAGCACCCAGATTGAAGAAGATGAGGGACCTTCTAAGTTACGGAGACGCCTAGCGCAGATGTCATCACGCACATAGAAACAAACCCCTACTTTTGAACGGAAGTTGTGCTCCAGGGTGTAGCCTGGGTAGTTTAGGTAGGAACTATCAGCAGGGTTTGAGATTTGCGTCTCCGTAAGCAAGAGCAGATGCGGTCTTGCAGCCTCAAGGTGGTGGTGGACTGGGACGAGATTGGAGTGCAATCCTCGAATGTTAGTGAGGTGCACTTTCAGTGAGAGGCCGTGCATCCGCTGTTGAAACCTCATTTTCTTATATCATTTCTGCATTATTTATTCAAGGTCAAGAAAGGAAATAGGCAAAGAGTGGCAGTTATGTGGGGCACCAACCGGACCCCAACGAAAGTTACAGCATTGCCGCACGGTGAGGAAACCTAGCTTGGAGACCGCGGGGACGCCCGGACCCCCCCAGAATTGCCTGTTGAGGCCTCTCATCCGGTTGCCAACCGGCCCAACAGGAGCAACTCCAGGATTATGCGCGCGATGGCGGAGCAGCCTTTCGCGGATGGCTAGACCGCAATTGGGCTCCCAACTATCGGCGGGCGGCCAGCGGAAAACCGTTTCTCCGGATCCCGCTGCCCTCCAAACTAAGCACCGCGTGCGGCAATACTGTAAGGCACGTCTACGGTACACCAGAGGGTGCAACCACATAGACCCACTCTTAGAGGGCTACTCAGGGTTCACAGGGTGGAACGCGCGAACGCTTGGCACTCTGACTTCAACCCAGAGGGTGGTGACCAGCCACGGCCGAAGCCTACCACCGGAAAGAGTGTCGCTCTTTAGCACCACCCGGGGACCACGTGTAGGGACTCGAGGGTAAAGCCTACGGACGCGAGCGACAATTGGCCCCCAGAAATACTCAACCAGGAATGGAAAGAGGAAAGAAAAAAACCTAGAAATGTAATTCGAGGAATAAATTAATATTGTTTATGCAATAAGCCTATCTTTTCTTACAAACCTCATTCCTACTATAAAATTTGATTCCTTAAATATTAATTAACAAAAAGTGCTTAAGAAAATAAAAAAATAATTATATGAATAAAAAAAGAACTTGTGTCCGAGGATTTGAACCTCGGTTGCCGTGTCCACAAAGCAGCGGTCATAACCACTAGACCAACATGCCAAATACACAATGATTCAAAAAACTTTAATGCTTTCATGTCATTATCAAGGGGGGTTCCTTTTCTCTGAAGCTGACTGTACGCTGCTTTGAGGCGGTTCACGTTCGGGTCACGTGCCGCCCGAGCCCTGACCCAGGCGCGATATGCCGACTGTTTTTTCTGGACAGCCTCGGCACATTCACGCCCGAACCAGGGGCGAGCTTTGCGGATGCTGGCGACATCAGTGAAAGGGATATAATATTCTATCCCTAGACTGATCTCGCTAGCAACGGCAGCAGCGCTATCCGAAGGCGCCTTCCCTACAAAGCAGCGCTGGCTCCACGGGACGGACGCAAAGTAATCGCAAAATAAAACTTGGATGTAGGTATAGTTTTAAAATATGCTATTTACATACATACAGCGTAATATGTACATAATATAATTCCCAAAAGTCATGCAATTCATTCATACGGAACAGTCAAAAGATACGAAAAGAATTTCTGCTGCGAGACGGTACGGGAAAGACTTGAAATATTTAGTTTAATTTGAATCCCCAGAATCCATGCCAGGAAAATGTCGTTTTTAGAAGCACTTAATATTAGTTAATTTGGCAGAAAACACCTCTAGATGTGATTGTGATTTGCATTCTTTTGGAGCAGAATATTTTGATAATGACTTAATAAAGACAGGTTCTAGTCAAGTTAAGTCCTATTGTTAATGCTGCTCGGAGTTTAAATAACAATATCTTTAACTTTCTATAATTCAGTATCCATCCAATGGAGGTCTGGAAACAATTTCTTCTAAGGAGCGATAAGGCCGAAGAGCCTTTCAGCCTATTGCGTGCTTTGCCTACACAATACACTACGATAGATAAATTTGTCAATCACTCTTCAATTAAGAATATTGACAAGACATTTCTTCTTAATCTATCTATCTTTTATTTCATTTTCTTCTTCTTCTTGGCTTGACCAATTTGGCTGATTGAGGTCTTGAAATATTTGTGAAAACTCAGGAAGGTTAAAAGTAACTTCAAGTAGTACGAAGAAGCTAGATGTGTGTCACGAGTGAGACCTGTGAGACAAATTTGACTCTAGTCAGACTCTCAAATGTAGAATCACAGTGACGATTAACATTCACATCGCATTTAATGTCTTGACGCTTTCAGTCGCTGTGCGAGTCAACTATTCTAAATATCAGGCATTCATTTAATTAAATGTAACATAGTTACGTACGGTGTGTCAAGTTCTATTAATATCTAATTTAACATTAATGTCAAATTAGATATTCTTTTTGAAGCCTTTAAAGGTTTTGCCATTTTTTACCTGATAAATTTGTATGATTTTTTTATTACAATACCTTTTTATCTTATGTAAGTTTAAATCAAATAGGTTCCCATCGTAAAAATCGAATTCCTAAGTAAGACGTTCTCCTCTAGAATTATCAAACTGTGACCATATAATAGCATTAATGTTTTCAGATTGAGTAAGCTAATGAAATTATGGAGTACCTTAAGCTGTGAAATGATTTCATTAGAGACAGTACTTACGTAGGCATGATTAAATCTTTCTTTGAGTCAGGAGTTTTCCTGTATAAATATTTCATAGTCCGCACCAGAATCCGCAGAAGTCTTGATATGATTGTGAACAAACAAATAATGGAAAAGCATATTATTTTGGATATCTAAGTCCGGAAGTACCCTAATAGTGAACGCATTAACAGCTAGAATTTTGTACGCCAGCCCGTTTTCCCACATACTGGTATCATTAGTAAGTAGTAGTAGTAGTAGGCGACAATTGGTATTTTAAACGTAGCACAACCTTTTTGTTTTGGGTGTATTAATACCCACGTGTAAAATTGTATGAAATGGTTACTTAGAGACGTGTATTTCGCTATATTTAATTGAGTATTGTCTTTATTTACATTTAAGTTCAGTATTTTTCTCACTACTAAAATGCTTTCTATAGGTCTTTTATCTTTTCGAATTTTCGAGTTGCTGGCCTGTCCCAGCGCCTTTTTAAACCATTGAAACAATGACATAATGGCCCGCTTGGGCCCTCTTTCCCAGGTCAGATAAGGGCCCGGCTAAGAGACTTACAGCCTCTACGGAGAACGTGCGGTACCCACTTATTACCCTGACGACCAAGGTCAAGGTCTTCAACGATCTCTTTCCTACAACCATTCACGTTTATATCTAACATTAGTGGGATCATAACAAAAATGATGACGTCTCTTTTTTCCTTTTTATATCAACTAAGAACTTTGACTTTTAGTGATTTTTCTTGTTCGACACAATTAAATTGCACAACGCAATACGTAAAACAACTTGTTTTTACATTTCGTTGTAAGTCCGTATGTAATGTTTGAAATACGTGAAACGTGAAACGAATAAACATTTGCTTACTAAAGATCAAAAGAGACTTTCTAAAATAGGTCACATAAATATTGCTTTAGCGTGTGGTTGGAACAAAATACATAATAAGCGATAATTCTGTTTTTGTCCACCATGACAAAGACTTTCCTTACCTTAATTATTAATATGTTTACGTAGCTTAGTATGTATGTACTTGTGTATTTATGTAGCTATAGTTTATGTAAGTTTATTAACCTGCACACACAAGCACCGTTTTCAATAATGATGTCCTCTCTTAGGCCCATTGGAAGATCTCTAGAGACTAGATCTACTTTAGAGATAAGTGGCGCTAAAAAAGAAAGAAGTAGAAGAAAGAAAGAAATATCGCACCTTTAATTTTATAACGATTAATCCCGTTTAGATAGTAGTTATGAAAAAAATGGGTGCGCATTGTCTTACATAACTTTTCTACTCCTATCATCGGAGGTCCGAAAATGTTTCTCATACTATTTAAAATTATAATGGTCGTTATTCATAAAAAATATTACAACTAAATATTAAAAAAACATAATCATTTAAATTTATAATAACACAAATCATACACTTAGTTCTTACTAATATTTGTTTTAATATATTTGTTTATACTAATTATCGAAACTCATAATGATTTGAATAAATAACTATTATATTCATAAATGTGTTTTATTCTAATATTTGTTTTCATAAATTTCTTAATCATAAGTGTTTTCATCCATTTGTTTTCGTTTCTTTTGCATGTTATTTAATGCGTCATTCTTCAATTTGTTTATTGTGCTGTGTACCTGCAATGGGAAAAAATAAAAGGTATAATAAAAGTAGCATATATAAAATAGAAGGTAAAGTTAAAAATGCGACTCCAGTGAAAATCAAATTGCTACCAGAAACTAGATGCTACCAGACAAGCAGGTTATTTTTTTTTTTTAATTTTTTTTTTTTACGTGGTCGGTGATACATTTACGCACTTCACTGTCTCGCTGCGGGGGGGGAGCGAGACGGCTTCGTGTGGGACTCCCGGCCCTAGGATGTAAAACGGGCCGGACTACCCACTAAAACCTATCCACGTTGCTTCTCCTTCGCCTTAGCCGGGCCGCCGGATAGACAGAAACTGTTAAGCAACGGCGGCCCGGAAAAGGGGCGCTCTTTCGAGCTCAACACGGGGCGCCGAACCCCCTCCCAAACAACATAGAGGCGACGCCCACGAAACACATAAGGGGCGTCGGACTCCTCAGGGCCTTTCGCGTGAGCGGTGGGCTCCCCGACCCACCGCTCACGGCCCTATCAGTCGGGGGCTTGGGCGTATGCAATTCGCCGTCGCCCCCTGACTGGTGCCCGGCGGGGCGGAAGCGTGCGGCCTGCACGCTCCCGTTCCCGCAGGGCCTCTCTCTTTGTCGCCATCACGTCCCGAGCGAAGGAGGCGACGGCGGCCCAACATTCTTCGCTGCCGGCCATAGAGAGAATGATGGCCGGCAGCGAACCTACACTGCCGATGATGCCCGTGAGAGCCAACCTCTGCGTGTCCCAGGCGGCGCACACAGCGAGCATATGCTGCGCCGTATCTACGGCGCCGCCTGCGCAGTGATGACAAACGGGCTCCGACAGGATCCCCACCATTTCCCACAGGAATTTGGCAAAACAGCCATGACCCGTGAGAAGTTGGGTGAGGAAGTAGGTCGGAGCCCCCTGCGCATGCTCCACCCACTGGCGGAGCACGGGACCGATGGCCCCCACGAGCACTCGACTCGCGGTCGGAGCCGCACATCTCAAGGCCCATTGCCGGAACAGATTGTCGCGAGCCTCCTGTCTCCAGCGATTGACCTGCTCCGGCAACGGGCGTCCTCCTTGTTGTCGCACCATGGCGCCCTCCTTGTAGACCAGACAAGCAGGTTAGGTTAGGTTAGAACTGTGACCACAACAACGCGCGAGCCGAGCGAGCGAAGCGAGCGTATCGCGGTAGCGGCCGGTGAAGCGCCAGAATTGTTAGAAAAGTAGACAGAATTTATGCAAAAATAATTTTTAAATCGGTCCAGCCGTTATTGAGAAACACGTGTAACAGACGGACACAAGGAATTGATAGAACGCAAATTTCATTCTTGCGTTTAACAACAGATCAAGTTGACAGAACAGGAGGAGGCTACCAGACAAGTAGGTTAGGTTAGTTTAGAACTGTAACCACAACAACACGCGAGCCGAGCGAGCGAAGCGAGCGTGTCGCGGTAGCGGCCGGCGAAGCGTTAGAAACAAATTTTTGTTAGAAAAGTAGACAGAATTTATGCAAAAAGAATTTTTTAAATCGGTCCAGCCGTTATTGAGAAACACGTGTAACAGACGGACAGACGGACACAAGGAATTAATAGAACGCAAATTTAATTCTGTTATAAAGTAAGCTATTCTGAACAACGACGTTATGAGTTGACAACACTATTAATTAAAGCAATATGATAATAGAATGTTATGAAGAAAAAAGATCTGAAAAAAAAAATGTCTAGGGTGAGGCTATGGAAAGGCACGGCGAGTCCTTGGCGATTAGCCTGGACATCGCCAAAGCCTTCGATAGAGTCTGGCATGCTTCGCTCCTTTCCAAGCTTCCGGCATATGGTCTACCTCCTCAACTGTGTAGCTGGATGGCCAGTTTTCGGAGCGAGCGCTGAGTGCGGGTCCTCTGCGATGGCCAGGCTTCTCGCTTTTTGCAAGTGAATGCCGGGGTGCCGCAGGGGTCCGTGCTGTCACCAACTCTCTTCCTTCAGCATATCAATGATATGCTATCCCTCGGGAACATACATTGTTATGCAGATGACAGCACATTGCACGGGAGCTACTGGGCTCGTCCGGCGGCGGGGTGGTCGGAGATTGAGGAGGATAGACAACAACTCGTGGCTGATCTCGACAGGAACCTCGACTGTATTTCTCAATGGGGTACCGAGAACCTTGTCGAGTTCAATGCCCGCAAAACACAGGCGTGTGCATTTACAGCAAAGAAATCCCCTTTCCTTCCCCTACCCTCTCTTCAGAATGCATTATTACCAACGAAGGACAACCTTGACATCCTTGGCATAGACGTTTGTCGAGAGCTTAATAATAAAAACTACATCGAAAGATGTATAGGGCTAGCTTCGCGGAAACTAGGAATACTGAATAAGGTAAAGCGATTCTTTACACCGCACCAGAGGTGTCTGCTGTACAAGACGCAGATTAGACCCTGCGTCGAATACTGCTCTCACCTCTGGGACGGCTCCGCGAAGTATTTGCTGGACGCTCTCGACGCTATGCAGCGACGGGCTATCCGTATTATAGGTTGTCCGGAGGTAACGGGAAGCATTGAGCCGCTAGCTCAGCGCCGAACAATAACTTCCTTGACCGCATTCTACCGTATTTACCACGGCGAGTGTTCTGAAGAGCTCTTCAATCTGATCCCACCCTCTTCCTTCAGATCCCGAACAACGCGTGCCGGGCAGAGATGCCACTCCCACACAGTGGATAGCATGTTCGCGAGAACCGAACGTTTTAAACGTTCGTTTCTCTGCCGAACGATAGCGGCCTGGAACGCCCTGTCTTTGCACGTGTTTCCTCCCACATATAATCCTTGGGTTCTTTAAGCGGAGCGTGAAGAGACACATCAGTAGGTCGTCAAGTTGAGGGCCACTCTCTATAGTATTATGTGCTGTGAGAGTGGCCCACAATCGCTAGACGTCGTCACGACTTACCACCAGGCGGGCGGTGTCAATTTGGCGAACCCAATATAAAAAATAAATAAAAAAAAAAAACAAATCGGTAGTAAGATTAAGAATATGAATAAAAAAATTATGTGAGCCAAAATGGACCCGAAAAAAATACATAGGTATATTTCAGAGTACCTAAACGCATTTGCGTTGAGCATACAGACGACTAACATTTATTAAACCTGAACTCAATACTCTTAACCAATTAAGGAAAATTCATTATCAAGAGATGGAACGTGTTCTGCCAGCAATAGTGATCCGTTGAAAGAACCCTTAGAAGCTTCAAAAGGGCCACTTGTGGACGATTAGTGCTGAAGCCGTTGAAGTACACTTAACCTCCGTGTGGGCTTAAATAGGTTCTGTTCTTTGTTCAAGCTTACCCTTACGTTACCACCATATTATTGGCTGAAGAAATACACATGACGCTTAAGGATCGTGAATTCAAAACTAATGAAATAACGGGGTGAAGTTTCCACGTGTCTCGAAATATAAAACTATACAGCCGCTGAACTTGAAACGTAATGTATTATAAAGCAGCAATGTATTATATATTATAAAGCAGTTCAATTTGATACCAAATTAACTTTGCAATTCATATTGAGCTATTCTCATTCACACCTGACCACAAACCTGGGGAAGCGAACACTTTCAAGTTATATTGGACTACTTTGTACATTACGTATGCGATGTTTTGTGATGGTAACTGCATTGAATTTTGGTGACCTATAATTGATATTTGCAACTTTATATCTATGGTTGTTGCTATTTATGTGTTATGTATGAATTCCTACCACATCTTCATAATCCACAAAGCCATTTCCCAACCCAGTCGGGGTCGGCTTTTAAGTCTAACTGAGATGCGACTAAACTTCGATATTTTCCACAACTAATGGGCGATAACGAAGTTTTGTATTTTTAGGGCTCCAACTCCCATAACGTTTGCCATAGATGTTCGTATGACTACCGGGGCCGACGATGTAAGGTCGATTCAGACATCAGTGAAACTTCGGTTTCGTACGGCACAGTTCAGTATCAGTGCAAATTTCAAAGTTTCTATGAACATGTCAATGTCAGTGTGACGACAAAGTCGTATTCGACACTGACATGTGGTAACGTTCATAGTAAATGTATGAAAAAATATTTTGTATTGATAAATTACTGAAACTGAACTGTGCCGCAGGCGTCACTGATATGTGTGAATCGACCTTTAACGTGCTTTCCGAGTCACGGAGGAGTGTTAATGTCTTAAGAAATGGTCACCCATCCTAAGACTCGATGCATCCTAAGGCTAGATATCGCAATTCCTACCCATACTAATAAAAACCTAATAAAAACTACCCAGGTGCGTTTCGGGCCACGCATATAATAGGATTCCGTAGTAACCCATAATAGCCCCTATAACTCCTGAACTAGCAAAGTTACACAAACCCTTATAGTTAACATTCAAAGTTCATTACATGGACCACCATCATGACGTATTTAAATTTTTTTAGAGCCAGACGTTTAGATTTCAGAGGGGTAGGAAAACTGTGTTTCAACTATGTTCAAACACAAGTTGTTCTTTAAAGTTAGATATCTCGCAAACCGATGCTTAAAGCAAAAAATTGTACTAGTAACCTATTAATGTTTTTAAAAGACCTCACTAAATATGGGATTGGATTGACACAAGAAAAAATATCATCCCGATGATTTTTTAGTGTAGGGAAGGTACCCCAAAAATAATAATTTTCATATTAGCACTTTGGCTGCGAAATAAATACACATATTTATGCAAAGTTTTCGGTTTCTAGCGCTAACCGTTTGGGAGGAAAGCCGAAGATGGAGAGACGGACAGACGGACATGACGAAACTATAAGGATTCCGAGAATTGAACTACCCCTAAAAATACTGCTTAACACAAAAACCTTTAAGGTGCCCAAGACAAGCTCAATTGCAAATCGTTTATTTACTGATAGACAATCCTCTGGCAAACTTAAAAAACTTCCAATAATTTACCTAGTTGTAGGTATAATGATATAATTTATCTCTGCCTACCTTTTCGGAGAATAAACCGTGGTTTTATAGCCGATAATATAAAAAAGCCGTTTAAGCAATGTTCTCGACCGATTCAATAAAATTATCAAAATTTATTCACTGCTACCAACACTAACTTCTCTCGAACATTGTTCCCGAGGAACATTGAAAAGTTTTCTTGTTAAAAGTTCGCTATATTGCGGAATGAGAAAATAATTCTTGAAATCACTTGCTTATTTAGAAGAGTGTTACTATTATACTTAAGACTATCTGTTTAATATTGAGACACGAAAAGAAAGAAAGGGATTTTTTTTGATCTGATCTGAACAGACACAGCAAAATAACAAATATTATAATTAGGACGTAGACGATTTTTTTATATTTTTCTATACTTCTTTCTTACGTTTGTCTAAGCTTATAATATACAAATAATTAATCATTTACCTGCCCTTATCCCAATTATTTGGGATCGGTGCAAAAAGTCTTTCTCCTCCACACATCCCTGTCAGGTGTCATCTCTTTAGTCTCTCCTCTCCTTGTCAAATCCTCTTTCACACATTCCATACATCTTTTCTTTAGCCTACCTCTACTTCTTAAACCCTCTACAGTCATAATTTGCACCTTTCTAACGACATTGCTTTCCTCTGTTCTCATAACATGACAGCCGCTCGCTTCTCAATTTTTCGTTCACTGGCAACTTTCAAACTTCCTCTAATATACTCGTTCCTTACCCTATCCGTTCTTGTCACACCACACATCCATCTTAACATTCCTAACAACAATATATAAATAATTATAAAGAGGAAAGATTTGATTATTTGTTTGAATTGATTAGGCTTTAGAAAATTCTTCCATAAATATATAGCTACATTATTCCTGATTGCTGGTTACTTTTTATTCCGGTTATAAAGTGTTCCCGTGGGAATTGGCAACGAGAAAACTATATAACGCAGATGGAGCCAGGGTAATCATCTAGTTCATTTATATTTTTATAACCTGTATAAAAGAAGAACATTAATCAGGAAGACTGTGTAATACTCCTGTCACACGTAACACACCAAGCATTACTTGTCTGCCTTTAGACCTCGTGAAGACAACCGGAAAATTAGAAAACACACACTGACTTTCTGCAAAACGATTCTTTGGAAATCCTTTACATGACGTATAAAACTTATTGACTGTTGAATTATTTTTACGGTTTACTTACTCATTTACGATATGTGTTTAATACCAAATGTCACCCGCGGATAGTCCACCATTTTATTATTCCTGATCTTCAGAATATCACTAAATCTTTCCAGCAATAAGTAAAGTAGAGATGAGTGTGCCATACGATATAAATGGATAATATTCTCTGGATATCGAAGACGTACCTATGCATTAAAACATGTCCAAGATTTATTTAATAGAGCAGACGTCGTCTTAGTACCATTTTTTCCTTCTTCGGGGAGGATTTTATTTTTGTTTCTCTCCATCGCGAATTCTGTATTATGAAAAATCTTAAAATTGACGAATACTAATGTCATATACTTTTCCATATTTGATTAAGTAAGTACTCATATTATATTTACGTATTGAATCGCAATTTTCAAAAGAACCTAATACTTTTTGGAGCTATATTAGTCGTAAATGCTCGAAACGTGGTAAAACGACCATTCTCGGAGACGGTTCACCCATCATAGAGAGTGAATGTGCTCAGGCATTTGCGACTTATTTTCAGTCAGTTTACGGTGATGTAACGCCACAATTAAATGCAGCAGCTGCAGCCCGGGAGGCGCCTGAACGCGGAACGCGTATTCATGTGGGACAGTTAACTCTCAAGGATGTAAGCAGTGCCCTGGCCCGCCTAAAACCTAAACGATCGATCGGCCCAGATAGTATTCCTCCATATATTGTGAAAGACTGCCGAATGGTATTAGCTCGTCCTCTCAGGCACCTATTTAATCTTTGTTTACGTAGTCGGGTGTATCCGAGTGGTTGGAAAATAACGCGAGTGATCCCCGTACCAAAAGGTTCGGCCAGCTCTGAAGTATCGGGATATAGGCCTGTTGCGGTATTGTCGACATTCGCGAAGGTCTTCGAGATGACTCTGTGCTCTATTATAACCTCACAGATAAATGTACAGCTTAACGACGCACAGCACGGGTTCCGGGCAGGCTACAGTACCAACTCTAATTTATTATGTTTTATGAACCAGGCTGTCCTGGTCCTCGATTCTGAGTCTGGAGCACAGCTGGATGTAGCTTATTTTGATTTTCAGAAGGCCTTCGATAGTGTCGATAATGACATCTTGTTAAAGAAGTTTGCAGCGGCTGGATTTACGCCTGATCTTTTAGCTTTTTTTGCTGACTATCTGGGTAACCGGCACCAGTATGTCGAGTACGCAGGGTACACTTCGAACCCATATCCCACCCTTACAGGAGTTAGTCAAGGTAGCAATTTGGGACCCCTGGAGTTCCTTATAATGATCAATGATCTACCAGAGGTTGTTAAGTCTGCGAACTGCCTTCTGTTTGCGGATGATTTGAAGTTATCGCTCCGAGTTGATAACGTGCGCGACTGCGAACGACTTCAGATGGACATCACTCATGTTGTAGATTGGAGCATTGAGAATAAGTTATCCTTCAATGTTTCAAAATGCAACATTATGTCTTTCACGCGCGCGTTGGAACCACTGCACTATAAATACACCATGGAGGGACAAATTATTCCGCGAGTCACAACGGTGCGAGATCTCGGGGTCTTACTGACTACGGATCTCTTGTTTAGGCAGCATATTGTTAATATTTGTAAGAAGGCCTATCAGAATCTAGGGTTTATAAAGCGAGAGACGAGGGACTTTTATAACATAAATGCCGTCAAGTCATTGTATAACGCATTGGTTAGGAGTAGATTAGAAACTAGTTCTATCATCTGGAACCCCCATGAGACTAAGTATAGTTTGATGGTGGAGAAAATGCAAAATAAATTTACCCGGTACCTTTACTTAAAGCTATATGGAGTGTATCCCTTCTATCCTCTTATGTACCCAACGCTCTTAGTTTTAGGGATGGTTGGATACTATAAGTTGGAGGTAAGGCGAAACATGGCTTTGGCTAAGTACGTGTTTCTGCTATTCCGTGGTAAACTGAGTAACCCTCGGGTGTTGGAATCGTTAAAGTTGCTTGTACCAAACACACGACTGATGCAGGCCCCTAGAACCAAGGTGCTCGATGTACCTGCTTCCCGCACTAATCTGCATAAATTTTCTCCAACAGTCCGTGCTTTATGTATATTAAATGATGTTTCCCAACGTCTGGACATTTATAGCTGTTCATTGGCGGAGTTTGAGAGGTTGACACTGGATTGGGCTTAGTTGCTAATAGTTTATTGTTGTCTCTTGCTACATTGCTGTATTGGGTATATAACCTGTAAAACAATGTGTGCTTAATTAATAAATAAATAAAAAAATATTCATTCATTACCCACTTCTTTATAAGGACTTTGTATGAGACAAGTCTTAAACATCGAAAACATCCACTTATTATCTCTCCGAGCTTTCATTTAATAGCTCCTTTGATACTTGAAAATGAAGGAGTAGAAAATGATCAGCTTGTTAGAACGTCCTATCTTTTAAAGATAAAATTAACCTGTTGAGTTTTCTACGAAAGACAACGTCAACTTCAAACTCATTTATTGCGAAAATTTTACATTAGTGATGACTGGTGACACACCATGACTTCCATTATCCGCCTTTTTGGCATAGATACATACATTTTGTTATAATTTGATTATACAGATAGAAGTGTGTGCTATAAACTGACCGTCAGTGTCGATGAAACATTGTCTACTATTTCTTCATGGCTTATGTGTTCACTGTAGTATAATATTATAAGTTTTCAAGATGTACCCTGCAATATTTTGTAACTAGTCACATATAAAAGCAATCGCTCTTTTATCCCGCACACCCTAGAATCAGTGTGATCTATTTGTTGGGGCCCCGATACCCAGGCACTCGGAAAATGGTATGTAGTCACGACACATCTTGACGTTTGACTGATGGTGACTCGACTCGATTCTTTTCACGCTTCGATTGTACGGAAACTCGTATACGATTGTAGCTATTTATTGCCCAAAACTAGTAAATGATTCGAAAGGAATCGTAGCGAGACTTTGTGAAATATTTTATTACTGGGTAGTACATTTAAAAGTACGATTTGTGTATAAGATCTTAAGAATCAATTCCAAGAATTTCAGATCATTCTGGGTAACAGAGGAATAGGAAGTCTACTGAGTCAAGTACAATGTTAAGTGAGTGAAGATAATCTTTAGAAGTTATTTTTGGTTTTGTTTTAATACTTTGAGTAAAGAGTATGTAAAGAGGGGATCGTGGTCTAGTGGTAACCGACAATGTTAACACATTGCATAGGTTAAGCAACATCGACTCAGACCGGTTAAGACCGGTCTGAGTCGATGTTGCTTGGATGGATGACCATTTCATAAGACATTGAGACCCCTCCGTGTCTCGGAGAGCACGGACCGACGGCTGGTCCCGGTTGTCATACAAACATCTATGGCAGTCGTTAGGGGTAGTTGGAGCCCTAAATCAAAAATCCGACCGGTCTAACTACAGAACTTCGATATCGCCCATGGGTTGTGAAGGTCAGATGGCAGTCGCTTCACGGAAAATATCGAAGTTCAGCCAAATCGTAGTTAGACTGGAAAGCTTAAAATGACTTTGAGTAAAGAGTATAGAGAAAATAATGTAAGTGTCATGTTTAATGATATCAAAGATTACAGCTTAAAACACACTGACGACGTCTGACGTATACGTTATCTACGCGCTATACGACGACCGCGTATACGACGACCGCGTTGCTCTATGACGCTCTATGACACTTTAAACGCTAATCTGGCGCGGTGACGCGTAAGACAGCGTGGCGAATGACCAGTGTGTTTGTTACCATACTCATACTCATACTTCAGATGTCATAATGCGTGGTATACGTCGTATGTGAAGGATGAGTTTGACCGTGCCTTAATACTTTTGTTATTACTATTAACCACTTTACCAGCCAGTCTTTCCGGGCAATTCTTTTTTCTCATAGTACCTACAATAGTCTGAAACACCATTTCTGTACAGTGGCATGTAGCCACGCCGGGTGCCACTGGAAATACCTTCTTCGTGCGAGCCACAGACTCCCGGCAACGGACGTGAGAACGGCCACGGCCTTAGGCCACGGAATTTAAAAAAAAAGTGGCATGTAGCCAAAACCTTTTCAATGTGTTTTATTCTTTTTTTATATTATTTCTACTTTTTATAAGTTTAACAAATGTACAGACACACAATTTCTACTGTTTCTTACAGTATAGATGAACAGTTAATATCCATTACTATCTGCATAGTACGCGTCATCGGATAAATGTTAAGGATTATCGAAGAACAATGAACCGCTTGTTCAGTAAAGCTATCGCTATCGGCCTTTCGCACTCGAGTATTTACACTAGGCGCTTATTATTTGGCCACTCACAAATGTTGGGGATTATGTTTGGCCCTTGTTTGTTTGTGAACATGACGGAACTTTTATGTCTAACTATGAATTAGATACTAATACCGAAAATTTAAATAGGAAAATAATTTCTGACATACACAGTAGGACAACACTATTACTTAGTCCAGCCATAAGTTTTGTTACAAATGAAAATGCAATATTTTTAAAATAAAGTAATGAGATATTATTAAAATTTTTACCCTTTTTTTTTATTTATTTATTTATTTTTTTTTTTTAATTCCGCGGCCTAAGGCCGCGGCCGCTCTAACGTCCGTTGCCGGGCTAATTTATACCTACATATTTATTAAAGTCTTAGCAAAAAATATTTTATTCGAAATGGCCACCTTTGGCTTTTATACATCCCTTTAATCTGTTTGGCCACGAATCTATGGATTTACGCACTGTTTCCAAGGGAAATTTTGCCACTGCTTGCTCCAAATTTTTTTTAAGAGACTCAATGTCGTCGTTTCGTTTAAAGCAGGCCATATCCTCTAAAACTGACCATAATTTGTAGTCTAAAGGGTTGAGGTCTGGGCTAGATGAGGGCCAGTCTTCAGCTCTTATAAAGTCCGGAACGTTGGTTTCTAGCCAGGCTTGGGTAGTTCGTGCCTTGTGACCAGGAGCAGAGTCCTGCTGGAAAGTCCACGGTATATTTTTAAAAAGTGTATTGCTGAGAGATTTCACAACATGATCCAAGACAGTACTTGATACACTTTGGCTAAAGTTTTCACAACTTTTTCACAAAAATGTAGTTTTGTGACTCCCTGATAAGACACGCTCCACCAAACCATCACTAACGCAGGATGATGACCACGTTGTACCTTTCCAACCACTTGAGCAGCTTCCTTAGAACTGTGAGCGTACACTTTATCATTTTGCTTATTGTAATGTTCTTCAGTCGTGAAAATGTTTTCATCGGTAAGAGGATATTTCTGTGCCTTTCACCTGCGTATCGCGACAGAAGGCGCTTTGATCGATCCACTCTCTTTAATCGTAAATATTGATTTAGGGCATGTCCTGTATATCGACGATAAGCACCGAGCTTCAGGTTTTGTTTTTTTAATACGTGACAGAGTCCTAGAGGGAATCTTCATTTCTCGCAATAACATTTTTTGCTTCCTGATGGGGTTTCGACAAATTCTGGCTTTAAGGGCCCAGACCGCGCACGGATAAAGTCGATTTTGAGCGACAGCAGCGCTATTGTTGCCCGAATCATCCGACGGGCGGGTGAATGACCCAGAGAGCGCGATTTTGAAAATGTTTTGCGACAAACGTTCCACGTTGAGTTATTGTTATTGAAGTTGAATATTTACAGCATAACAAAAATGTTGAATTATTGGAAATAAACGACTGCCTATTTGTAAAATATTCCAAGAGTAGTTTTCGTTATAAAATGATCCTAATTACTATATAAATAAATAAGAGTAGTTTGAGACACAATTTTTATGATTTTCTATTTATAATAAACAATCAAGAGCAGGTCCGGACTGACCTTTTTGTATTCTACTTACCTAAAATTCCAACTACGAGTACCTATGTATTTATTTGTAATTTTACTACCAAAGTTTATTCTTATTTCGTAAAATTTTCATTCAATAAAATAATTGCAAATTCAGTAGGAAGTACGGTCGAAATAACATCACGCCTTTCCTCGCTAGTGTTTATATCTACGCAAGGAAATGTGCCTATTGCGTAAACTCAAATACTTTTTGCTTACGATCACCTCGCAATCTAAAAAATCTTCTAGGGTTGTACAAAAAATTGTCAATAAATGAAACACAAGTATAAAAATGGTTCATATAATTAAAAGTAAACAAAATATGAGTCGCCACCTAAAAAGCGTGCTAGGGTTGTACAAAAATTAGTTATAAACAAACATGAAATTTATAAATTATTCATATACTTAATTAAACGAAAGTAAACAATAACAAAATATGAGTTTAAGAGTTTCTAATGTTTTTTTCATTTTAATGATTACTGATCAAATTCTGATTTCTACTAATTTGATGATAAAATCAATTGCTATTGCAAAACCTATCAGAATGAAAATGTTACCAGCTGCCCGATTCACGTAATAAAAACCGTAGCGTAGTGACTTAAAAATGTCACTTCGCACACTTTTTAACCGACTTAAAAAAAGAAGAAGATTCTCAATTCGCTGTATTTTTTGAACCGATTTTGATGATTTTTTTTTTATTTGAAAGCTGGTGATCCCGTGTGGTCACATTTTAATTTCATTAGGATCGGACCTTGGGTTTACACCAGGTAACTCTTCAAAATCGTATAGGAATTGTATAGAAATTGAGCTATTGGAAGATTTATGACAATCCAAGACTAGATAAGTAAGTGCGTTAAAAACAGAAAACCAAAAGGCGATTTCTAAGTTTCTAAGTTAAAACGACTTTTGAACTGGCGTGTTTACGTGAATCGACCGGCTGGGTAGTTAAGTTACCTCAGTCTCTTTCAAAATCATTAGACGTTCTTCTCTTTCAAAACACGTAAAGCTCTTTCTTTCCTCTCTTTCATAGCCTCTATGACATTGGGCGGGTCACGAATAGGCATGCTTCGTGACTGCCGAGGATCAACTAATTCTGGAAGGAGGCAATCGTAATAAAATCTAACTAATTTCATCTCCATTTTCTCCTTCCAAAATTTGTCGTCCTTTTCTATAATATAAACTTTCATAGGTACAGTAGCACCAAACCAGATGCCAAGCATGCAAACGTTTCTTTTAGTTATATGTAGCTGTCCCTGAATTTGGAAATACCAGTAATGATTTTTATTTATGACATAACCCTTGGAAGCCTTGTCCTTAACCCAAAAGGTATGTTTGGCCATTGCTTCATCAAGAGTCATGCCAGCTAAAGAATGTGGGCACTTAATTTCAATTAAACCGTTTGCATAAATGCCATCTGGTGTAGTACCAAGAAATTCATATTGATCGTCGACGAACAAACCGCAACCTTGTATACTAATATTCTCTTGAATTTCTAACTGTCTAATTGCAGTTTCTTCGTTTTCGATACCGTACCGTACAGCAGGCAAACTGGAGATATTACTACCATAAACGATTTTAAAAACAAGAGCAGCACAACTTGTGCTCTCTCGTTTTTTACAAACTTCCCCGAACGATGATGAGGTTAGTAATTTTCTCCTTGTACTCATCCAATCAGCACTACTTCTTTGCAAATGGGTCGACCTTTCAAGCTCCTCTCTTTCAGCACAAGACAACTTTAAATCAACTAAAAAAGATGACTTGGCTTTCTCATATAATTCTGGACTCAGATCAGGTTTTTCGCAGTTTGGTCCATAGTGAGCGTCTTTCGATACAGCGCTGTGGCTTTTTTTCAATCTTAATTTAGGTTTAGCAATTAAACGGTTTCTACGATAACTATTTTCCACTTTCGCGATCAAAGGATTAGGACTAGATTTAAATATGACTTCATGAGTTTTACTATGAATCGATCCCGTATTAAAAGACACAACAGCAGCTGCGCATCGGCCCGCATAAGAACCACTGGAAGAATAATTTACACGCTTACCCCCAACTAATTTGGCAATTACTCCGTTAAAACTTTCAACTATATTACTTGTGCAATTATGAATTAAACTTCTAGAATGATATGACAGTCTTTTACTTAAAATTTCTACCGCGTCCATTAATCCGCATCCAACAATTGCTGGAAGTAACCCAACAGGTTCTATTCGACGAGTGTCAGGTCTACAAAAATACTCCTTGCAATGTTGGTGATTACCAAATACGTGTTGTGGACCATTTAGAATATCTTCACTAAGATTTTTTATTTTTTCTTCGAGTGACTGATTTTGATCCCCCCAATATTTAATCGCGCATTTTACACCCGAATAATTCTTGAAACAATGGTGTTCCGGGGGCTGACTGTTGTTCTTTGCGGCTCGTGCACAGACTACGCAGTATTTATTTTTAACTCCAAAAAACAATACTTTATTAGTTTTAATGCCAATTATCGCAGCTGCGCCGGATAAGGCGGAAAAATTCTTACCATAAGATCTCTTGCTCCAACAACCGTCAACAGCAACAGATATTAATGGTGTACCATTTTTATCAACACTACCTATAGACACTGCGTACTCCGTTTCTTCCTTGACAGCTTCTGCCATGGAATGTGCTGCTGTCTTTTCCCACCAATCGCAAACCGTATTATTAATTTCATTGTACAATGAAGGTGACATGATTGGTAGGGCTACTGCGGCACTTTTTTTTTTTTTTCTGCGTTTTTAACTGAGAGTAACTCCCACCAGATGATATGATACCAGACACAATTTGATGATTCACTTCCATGCTATCTTCTTTCTTTTCAACCAAACACACAGTAAATTTCATATTACACATACTACATTTTATGATGAGTTTTGAGTCCAGACCAACTTTTACTTCACCTATTATACTGAGGTAACTTAACTTACAATCCATTGGACCGTGGTCCCCTATGGCCTGAAGAGCTTTAAAAAAAAAAGAAATATCCACTACTCTACGCCCAACTTCCACTTCATCCACCTTTCCCTCTTGACGGTTGTCAATAACTAGTTCCTGTAAAGAAAGATAATGGCTTGATTTTTATTATAAAAAATAATTCAAAAGGTATGGGCCAAATTTCTTCAAACATAGCTAAGAACTCCCTTAGAATACATCTTTGAAACACAGAACACTAGATCAAAATCTTAAACGTTTTTATCAGTCTTCGTCAATTATGAAAGTGAATAAATAAACATAATAAAAAACTGGTTGCTTGTAAAGTCGGTTTAGGACGATAATTTTATCGGATAACGTCATAATATTATTCTCCATCGCTTGTACTGCGCTCTCGCTTGACCCTAGCGTGACATAATGTGACACTTTTTTGTGCGTGTTGCCGGTGTTCATCGATTTATAAGACGTTATCACGTCATAAATTTAATAAATCCGACTATATGCATAAAAACTCAAAAGGTAAAAAGAAAACAAGTCTACGGTCTTGAATTATGTTACATAAAAATAAATAAGAACACTATTGTAATAAATCGAATTCAACAGTTGAGACCCATTGAAATCCTCACAGGCTCGAAGATATTCCTGACTAGCTAAATATTTCTTTAGAAATAGGCCCCGACTGCTAAATACGCTATATTACAATGGTGTTGTTATTTATTTTTATTACACATTTTCATTTTTTAATCTGTCGGGTTTTAACATTTTTATTGTTTATTTATTTATATTCATAACTGACGAAGACAAATATAAAAGTGCAAAAGAATTCATACAATATTATGTTCGTGATGAACAGAAATTATAAATTTCCTTTACGCTATACGTATTGGTTTTTTATGGCGTCACTTATTCTATGTCACTCGGGCTTAGAAGACAATTCTAATGATACTAAAAACATTAAAATCGGTTCAATAATTTTGAACTTATCGTGCCACAAAGATATATTACTTAGTATACATACATACATACGTACACCAGTCGCGTAAAAGATAATATTTTACAAAAAAAATTCTTGATTTTGGAAAAATACGAGATTTGAACGTGAATTTTCTTTTGAGAAAGTAATTGAGAAGTATGTGTTTGTCTCACAATGAAAATAATAAATATTGCAAAAAAAAACTGTAGGTACTGAGATTTTGTCTTCGCCCATCACTAGCTAGTTTGTTTATTTATGTAACAAGTCTACAAGAATTACGTATAACAACTTACCTCTATACAGCGCGTAGCAGTGTTGCTCGGAGTCTCGGCCTGAAGGTTTTCTTCATTTTCAGTACTGGAAATATTATTCATCAATATCCACTTTTTATTTATTTTGTAATTTTTGTACAACCCTACGCCAGGCACGGCGCGCGCGCGCCCGTGCAATTTCTGATAGGAAACATACCTACTTCCACTTCCACATATTTAGACATGATGAACATGAAAACTAATAATACTGTAACTAATAATAGTGTAAGCAAACTCATTGCTTTGAAATACATAAATATATAAAAACTAATACTATATTATGTAATAAAATTTATTATTATGAAAATTGTTCCTATAGAAATTGACTTTATTACTTATATAGATATTGAAATTACGTAATTATTACCTACTGGACATTGTAATTTTTCTTCTTAGACTGACATACCTAATTGTGTACCTATCTAATTACATGTCAAATCAATATTTACATGCTGTTGTAGGTATATGTCTGAATCAGGCGATCTAAATCATTGTACCTATTTGCTTTGTAATGTACCTACCCTGTTCAAAATGCAAATAGATTATATTATTATTACTACTAAGACATGATAAGCATACACACAAATAAAAGTAATAAAACTAGGATTTTTACTTGACACTAACACAAATCTAGTAAATTTTTTCTAGGTATTTAGGACAAGACGTAGTCAAGTAGCCAGGTAAATAAATAAGTAGGGAGGAACTTACATTTTATTCCGAGATCTTTTGGCTTTCACGTTTTTATAATGCGTACTAAATTTTCTTTTCGCTGGCATGGCACTCAGCAAATTATCCTGCGAAAAGAGACCCTCGATTACCAATTACGTTTATGATACCTATTGCCTTTATCATGTTGAAAAATCTATGTATGTCGTGCAGAGAACTATATACCCCGCCAGTTCATATCTCGAGAAAATAAGGTGGGCAGGGCTTTGATTTTTTCAAGCCTGAATTGATACCTACTTTACAAGGTTCATAAAATGACCTACGCAACAAAGTAAATAATTTTGTATTTCTTACGATTTATATCTAGTTCCATCATGGTTTTCTTTCAGACTTTCATTATTTCGGTACTTTCTATTTACTGAAAGTAAATTAGTTATAAAAATATTGTACTTACAGTTTTTCACAAAAAACACAAATTCACAACACGTAATTTTGCTGTAGCATCCGACACGCGTGGAGTCACTTTGAAATTCTATGGCGCACTGGCGATTAGTTGCGACGATCGTTCTATCGGGACGCGTTTGAATTTGCATACATTTTTCTATGGAGAATTTACGTAAAACATATCTAGATTTTAGGGCTTTAAAAGGGGAAGTCTTTGTTTGTAAAGGTACAAAAAAAAGTACATGGTTATAATTATTGGCTTTTTCAGTGTTCAAAAAGTGTTTCTTTTTATCAATTTGTGTTGATTTATTGGGTTAAATCTGAAAAATACGAAGGCAGGTTTTCGAATTTTTTCTCAATTTTGTGCGTTTGTTGACGTTTATTATATAACAACTACAGGGTTTTAAGAGTTAAAATTAGCACTAACATCATTTTTGGTCTTTCATTTTAATATATACAAATTATCGTTGTTATTAATCATATGTAAATAGGTTAAATATGAAAAATCGTAACACTCTTTTCGGTGATTTTCACGATCTGGGCCCTTAACAGCATTAATAGCCTTTGTAGTTTTAACAGCAAGCGGCCGCCCCGATCTTTTCTGGTCTTCGACAGACGAAGTGTTGTTGTATCTATTGATAGTACGATATACGAACATACGGCTGATACCAAGTTTTTTAAGTGTCTGGAATATGACCGACGGCTCCATACCCACTTTGTGCATGGCGATCACTGCGATCCTATTTTCTATAACACCCCATTCCATATTGTAATTCGATAACGAACACGAAAAAATATGTGAAATGGCGCGAAATCGAAAGAAGTTTTTAAAATAATATACGTGTTCCAAATTCAAAATAATAAAAAAATTTAAAAAGAAAAGTTTTAATGTAACAGTATTTATGGCCAGACTAGTTATATCTGCAAACTAGACAGATAACTAGACTAAAAGACGTCCTTTTTTACGTTTTTTTTCTGTCGTGTGTGTGTTATTCTCCCACTGCTGGGCAAAGGCCTCCCCCAATTCCTTCCTATGGCTCTATCTTGCGCCACCTCAAACCAGTCTTCGTGGAAGGCATCCAGCGCCATATCTGTCTTAACTGACCCGATTCTTAACGTTTAGGTTTCTTAAATGTTCCAATGTTCAACGCATTTTTCTCAATTATTTGCTTCATAAGAATTTTCTCCTACAATAGGTTCAACAAAAAGAATAAACGAAACTGGTTCAGCCGTTTACGCATGTAGCCATGAGCAAGGGAAATAGGGATTCAGTTTTATATTAGGTAGGTTAAAATATAGATGAAGCATCAGTTGATCAGCTTTTGGACAAATCATATCGTTGTCGAACACACTACCGATACAAATAAGTGGTGGAGATTTACATCAGTTGTGTGGTGGCTGAGAATGGAGCTCATGTCAATAGAACGATAGTACCTTGCCGTTTCTAACAGACTACGGACGCTCATCCTACATAAAGATTATTAGTATTTTATGAGTTAATTTTTAAGATAACTTTTAATAGTAAAGCACTTACTAAAGTGACGGGGGCATCAGTCGCGCTTTCGCGACTCATGCCTAACCTAAAGGGACCCAACGCCTCCTGCAGGAGACTGTACCTGGGGATCGTGCGGAGTATGGCCCTATACGGGGCTCCCGTATGGGCGGCGCGGTTGACGGCCAACAACTCAACGCTCCTTAATAGACCGTTGAGGACCTTGGCCGTCAAAACAATAAGAGGGTACCGCACGATCTCCGGAGAGGCTGCATTTCTCCTAGCCGGGACCCCTCCATGGGACCTGGAAGCGAGAGCCCTTGCGTCATTGTTCCACTGGCGCAAGGAGGCGCTGGAGCGGGACTACAGGCCTACGTCTCGAGAAATCGAGGACCAGCGGTCCCAACTCCACCAGGATCTCATGGAGTCATGGAGGGTGCGACTTGAGCAACCCAGGTGGGGTACCACCATCATCGCGGCGGTGAGACCGATCATGGACGATTGGCTGCAGAGGCAGCATGGTGACCTCACGTATCGTGCGACGCAGACCGTTACCGAGTACGGATGCTTCGGTAGCTATCTGTTTCGCATCCATCGTGAGGTCACACCCCGGTGTCAACACTGCGAGGTTTCCGACGACGACACCGCACTCCACACGTTGGTTGAGTGCTCTGCGTGGGCGAGTCAGCGCCGGGACCTCGTAGTGGGTCTGGGCGTGGATACCCTCTCGCTGGAGACCATGCTTCAAGCCATGGTCTCCAGCAGGAGTAGGTGGAACGCGGCCGTGTCCTTCTGCGAGCAAGTTATGCTCGCGAAGGAGGCGGCCGAGAGGGAGAAGGAGCGTACCCTCCCCGCCGAGTTCCGTAGTTAGCGGCGAGGGCGCCGCAGACTCATCTACGCCCAAGACCATCGACCTCCATGATCGGGGCCTGAAGACGACGGGATCGGCACCCGTCGTTCTTACAGAAGCAGGCTAGAAGGGTTGCGTTCTGCGGGGCCTTTGCCCCATAGCACGCAACCAGATTCACTCACTGACGCGGGATAAAACCCTACCCCAACGACGCGGGATTTTCATACCGACCTAACCCCCGCAGAGACCACAGAGGTGGTCGAAATCCGCCGGGCGCCACTGGAAATACGTTCTGCTTGTAACCAGAGAAGCCTGGCAACGGACGTTAGAGCGGCCGCGACCTTAGGCCGCAGAATATAAAAAAAAAAAAGTAGAGCACTTAAGAGCGTGTACGCCTAGAGGGCGATGTTAAGTTTCGGTAATTCAAACCCACACAGAAAAAGCGCGGACACGAGTGTAACTGTGTATGAAGCGCTGGCGTGCTATAATCAAACTAATATATCTTGATCTGTTCAAGTGAACATTATAGTTCCAGTGTAGTTAGTTTGAAAAAAAATATCAAATTTATATTTTTTTTTTGGTATTCAATTAAAACTTAGTAGTTTATTTTACGGGTGCCTGTCGTTTTGCCGAAAAGATTTTGACAAAATTTCATTACCCAAACAAATTTTAGCAACTTTTTTTACACCATTGCAATATTTCGAATGATTTTAGTAGTTACGCATATTTTTATTTGGTAAAATTTTTACTTGGCAAAATATTACCAAGTATAATGTCATTATGGCATTTGGTCTTTAATCAAATGATTTATTCCAGTAAACAATGTTCAGACAATAAACGTATGGTGAAATGATTTGTTAAGACAAAAAATATGGGAAGTAAACAAAATGGGTAGGTTAGGTTAGGTTAAAACTGTGACCTCCTACACCAGAAACAACTTGCATTAATAGAAAAAAAAGATTGTTTTTAGTAGGTTACCCGGAACTGAACTATTTAGAAGTGTGTTGTGTTAGTGTGTGTGTGTGTAGTGTTAATTTCTTCTTTAACACATTTTTGTCATTGAAGCATTTGACTGTAAAAGTTGTACTAGTTGACAAACAAGTTATAGTTTAAACGTTCATTTCCAAAACATTAGGTTTGCGTTAAAAGTTTTTGTGAATATATTTTTTGCTAAGTAATAATTTGGCAAATGAAATCATGCGACAAATTTTTTGGGAAGTGAACATATGCCAATTCCTTTCGGTCAAACAAGGGAGACCCTTATTTTACACTAGCTTCTGATTGCAACTTCGTACTTGGGATTTAGTGTAAAGAGAAATGAAACAAAAGAAAAGAAGGAAATAACATCTTTATAAATTCAATTAATATGTCGTAGTTCTCAGCGGCATCGACCTGGACTTTCGTGGGTCTACCATTTTGCTCCTTCGTCATGACATTTTGCATGGTCATACTCAACTGTTCCCGTTACTCCTTCATCACTTGAGTTTATTTTACATTGCCTGTAGGGAAACCATAAACCAATAAGCACACAAACCTTATTATTTAAAGCAAGCGTTAGTACGAGTATCATGCAGCAATTAAATAAAACAATTATGAAAATGAAACAGACTTAGGATTAAATAATATCAACGTTTTTAAATAAAATTGTATAGTATGTTAATCGTGTAAATCTATGGCATTGAAATACAATTGAAATTGCCATGGTTAACGGGCATTTCTGAAATAAAACTTGGCTCAAGTAGAATAATAGTAAAAAGTACCACTAAACACTACAAGCTAAGTCATTTATTAGTATGTATGTTTTCATACATCTCAAAGACATTTCCTCTTAGGATCCAGATAAAACACCATATTAATATAAGGATGCGAAAGTGTATATTTTAATTTGGCGAAGCCGAGGGTTGAAGCTAGTATAACATATACAGGGTTATTTGTAATTAACTAGCATCCTCCCAGGGGTAGGTAGCAGACATCATAAGTAACAACGTTTGTTCTACGACTTTTAGTAAAACTCAATACATTACTTAATAATGAGTATTCAAGTTTTTATTGTTATTAAGTCTATGTTTCATTCATAAACTGAAGGTCGACGCACGCACGTTCGCGCGCGCTTGGTCGGTGAGTTCCTGGACACGATGAGGATGGAACGGATATTTGCCTTCGTTGTGAATGACACTCCACGCGAAGAACTGCGATACACTAAACCGTAGCGCGGCGTCATTGGTACTTGCAGCGGGATTATCCTCAAATAACTCCAGTACCCTTTCTTGTTCCCGTACTGAGTGCCTCGGTGGACGACCACTATTACTGAACCTGGGCTGGAACTGTCAGTAATCGCGTAATCGCTGTGTGGCAGATAACATCGTTGTCCGGCTCGGTGTAGGTAGATTTGGAAACCTTACTGCATATTGGCGGCAGGCTTCCGCCACATTATCATCACTCCAAGCAAGCATCTAACGAGCGAAATAGGTCAAGGTCAAAGGCGCTAGCGCCGCGCCCGCCGACCCGCCCCTCTCCGTGCATTGCATGAATTGATGATACGAGTTTGTTTACCTAATTTTTATGGTGCGCGTAAACTGCGGCGTAGAGTTAATAACTGTCAGACGCGAAACTAAATTATTATTTATTTTTGTATGAAAGTAAAATTTAACAATTATAAAAAGTTGTAGAACAAACGTTGTTACTTATGATGTCAGCTATCTACCCCTGCGAGGATGCTAGTTAATTAGAAATAACCCTGTATATCATATATACCTTTTAGCTCTTGCCTTTTCCAAATTTGTAATTTTTTTTTCGTTTTCGTTTCTTCGCTAAAAATAATTTGGTTTTATTTCCCATTGCGGCTGAAATCTAATTTGTTGTGACTAAAAATATTGTCTGCCTAAAAAAAGAATCATATAATATTTTACTTACCAAAGTACCAAGAATTGTCGATGACGCTATAAATGTCTGCTATCCTTATACGCACGGTAAAGGTCAACACAGGTCAATCAGAGCGCCGAGCGACACATCCTCACTCTAGAAAGCCACGCGGCGAACTGATTTGAATGGATTGACGTGCTACGTTTTATAATAGTTTTCAAAAATTTATAGAAAATTAATAGTAATAAATTTATTAAAAATTCAAATGAGGTATGTTAAAAAAGATGTTCATCTTTTAAGTTGAATTATGATTATATTGAATTTAAAAAGATATATCGGTGAAAAACCTGTTTAAATTTCCTAATATTTCACATTGTTTGAATTTTAATTTCTTGTAATAATATACCTAAATCATAAAATCTTTTTAACTAACTATTTTCCTAAGGATCTTATCGATTGGTTAATATATTTTGTTAACAAATTTTGTCAGTAGTTTCATATATTTGTAGCTTCGAAATTGATACTGAAAGGGTAATTGAGAAACTCCTCTGTTAGGTTATCTTAATAGAATGCACAAATACTGTATTAATCGAAATATTTGCTCTACTAACTATTGAGACTACAACATTTCCTAAACTTATTAGTAATTAACATTTTTGTAAGATAAGTAGTTCACGATATTAACAGGTTTGAAAAGTATTGTTTTTGAGTCAAACTGCGCATAGACGGCGTACACGCTCTTAAATGAAATTCTCGGCAGCGTGCGCCTGCCTGTCTTACTTTTTGTCAAAGTAACGGTTATTTCAATTTTCACGCCAGCGTATTGTAAAGTACGAAGTTATTTCAAAAATAATTATATTTCTTACTAGCTGTCCCGCCGAACTGTGTACTGCCTCAAAAAACACCTTTTAGACCCTACCTGAACTTTTACAAATATTTAGAGACCAAAATTATCCCAATCCTTCCAGCCATTCCCGAGTTTTAGTGAGACGAACGATAGATAGATATATAGATCTCAAAGACACTTGGGCTTAATTGACTATATGAAATTAATTAATAATCAGCTACTCACATAAAAAACCGTACACAAATTCAAATAACGCATAGTTTTTAACAAAATACCGCCACTACGGGTTTAACCTAGCTTCTAGCCATCTCGATTCTTGTCAATGTGGACATTATAATTGTGGATGAGGTCAGTATATTTTACAAAAGCAATTATACTGTTACAACCAAAACACACTGAAGACGAAACGATCCAGAACATTTTGATTACCACAAATACGTGTCCCGCGTTACAAGGGTATAGAGCTCTTAACCACAAAATAATGAGAACAATAAAACAAGTTACTGTCCACTGCTTAACGTCTGTTTGGTCCGCGCGCCGTGGTATCTCTTGAACTAAAGGTTTCGAAATTATGCTTTATTGGTAGCTTCACAACCCTACATAAATAAGAAGTACCTTGACATTCTGGATAAGGCTACTTTCTACCTTAAAGCGAGTAAGCTTTAAATTGATCAGTCATCCGTCACCAATTAAATTAGTACCAATGTTGTGAACATTTTGGAACACGAGTTTCTTTTTCTTGTTTTCGCCAACTATTAACGCATAGACACATTATGGTTGCATTTTTATGCGTTCAAGTTTCCTAACCTTATTGAAACCTACCGCAGGAATTAAAGACTACCAGAGAATAAAAAAACACATTTCTTTTAAATTGCATTTGTAAGTATTAACATAAAACTGGAAAGAAAACAATGGAAATAATGTTATTTTATATTTTGTAGCGTTTTGTTTCCACGTTTTCGAGTTATCAATACAGATCCAGGCTGAAACAAAATTGATGGCTGTGCTTCGACCAAGGGCCAGCTTGAATTTTTATTGAATTTGTGCTTGCTGGCATCAGGTCAAACACTACGTCAGCAAAACTAAATTATGGAAGCGCCAATTACAGCCATGTTTGAACCACACGATGGCCGTTCGCCAATTTAAGCACTTATAAAGTCGATTCAGTTATAACATGATTTCCGTACTCTTTACGTCGAAGAGAATTGCACGATTTAACTATTATACCTCTTCTAGCTTATTCAAACTTTAGAAAAAGACGAATCATTTCCTTTTGTTATATCATTCTGTACTTATCTGTGAATTCTATCACAATCTGTTTTGCAATTTTGGTGTATGTCACCTGAATGTGACTATACAGGGTAAAATTAAATAAGAGTCAGTGTTTTGGCGAACGTGTTGCGAGAAAATTGCATTCCATTACATAAGTGGATAGTACTAGAGAGAATTCACTAAAGCAGTTTCAACTGTTGTGTTGTATACCGGTGAACATTTTGAGACGTTTCAACAACTAAAGTGTGCCTATAAAATGTTTCTCACAGATTTATATATCTGTAAGAACCGCATTTTCAAAAAGGACAGCACAAAGAAAGGATTTTTGCAAGTAATAATTTCACGCAAACATTATTAGAGTAAAATTCTAACGGAATACTAACTAGTCGGAATACTACTCTTGGAGAGATAAGGGAAAATCTAATGATATATTTTTCAATCCTAATCCAGACACGTTAGGGATATACTGAGTTTACAATGAAATATTTTACCTAGTCAAATTCCTGATTAGGGTCGTATATGTATATTATACGTCATATTATAACATCCATACCCATTAGGTATTACGTCTCACGATTCGATAGTATGTGCAAATAATACAAACTTTTTGCTGCAAAAACTTAATATTCAATGAAATCCAATTAACGTAATGTATTAACGCACGATCATAAATACCGCCACTTTCTGCCTTTAATAGCACATTCACAAAGTTTTATTGAATACGCTCAATATAGTTTTGGCATTGGCACAAATGCGTTGGTTGTTGAATTAAATAATGAAATTGCACAGTCCCCTAGGTTTTAAACGGGTGAATGGCAAAGAGCCAACGGTTAGGGCCCATTTCTATACGTCCAACTGATACATTCTAGTCAGTACCAGATGTCAAATGTAGAGTGCTTCAAATGCTGTTAAAAATCAAATTCTTCTAGGTACATCAGTGCATTTTGAAACAGTTTTTGAGGCCATCGAAGTGAGATCTAGAACGTATAAGTATTTAAACCAGAACACATTTCTTGCTAGTAACCAGAGACGCCCGGCAACGGACGTTAGAGCGGCCGCGGCCTTAGGCCGCGGAATTAAAAAAAAAAAAAAAAAAAAAAAAACATTTCTTATGGTTCCAAATAGACGGTAATATAGTAAAGAGATGCTACAGTTTTTGCAGGATCCTCATGAACTTCATCCCATCGCGAGCGATGAGGTAGGCTCTGTGGACTTGTCAGACCTATAAGTACGTATGCATATTTCCATTAAATCGCACTGTCGCGCCTTCTTTTATGCCTGTGTTTCGGAAAGGGTAGTAAGTAGATACTAATGGAAGTGATAAAGAACCTTAGTCAAAGAACTGTGCTCTAACTGTTTGATCGAAAACCATTGACCAAATAGTGCCTGTGCCTACATAATTTGTACTGCACTACAGAAAAACTATGCAATAATTTTCCAATCACTGCTACATTCAATGTAAACGCTGCATTATATTGAGTAGGCATCAATCTGTTCATAGTACGCGTCATCTAACGACTTCGAAAGATTATCGTAGACCAAATTAGGCGATCGTTTGAACAAGTCGTTATCGACATTGAGCACCCACATAATTACACTACGAGCTTATTGTTTTAGTGAAGCACAAAATTGCTTGTCCATCCTACTTAGTACCTACCGATGTTTTGGACGTTTATTTGTGGCTGTTTTAATTTGACGTGATGACTAATCACGATATTGTGATATGATGATTAGGTACCTACTAATCACTTATTACCGATTAGTGAACTGCTTTCTATAACATTGTAATTCTTTTTCACCTAGGATTGTTCTCTTATCGTCCCGACACCTCACTTAGGTACCTAAAACATACGAAGGTATATAAAAAGAACATGGTGTAAATTTCTATAAGTAGGTATACTCTGAAATAGGAAAAAACCTGCAACATAATACATAAAAAGGTAAAGGGGTACGGGTTGTTTAAAGTAAAACAGTGAACCAATATCCGACCCATCCTATACCGGTAGGTACACTAATTGATTTGCTTAGTAACAAGATACCAACTTCAATTAAAAATAACTTCCTTTAATTGACTATAAAGTGTGTAGGCTAATAAATTTACCATAATAGCAATCCATCAGATGGCCATTTTGGACACGTTTAAATTTTTTATGTCGATGGCGGGCTCAACAAAGATTTATTATTTGTGGAATGGTAATAGTAGGTAATCAAACGAAACTGTATCATTGTCTTAAAGGGAATGTTTAAAAACCGGCTAATTGCGAGTCGGGCGCCAGCCCGACTCGCAATTAGCCACAATTAGTACAAAAGGTTCCGTACCAAGACGACAAAAAAAACACGTTTGTTGTATGGGAGCCCCCCTAAATATTGATTTTATTCTGTTTTTTAGTATTTGTTGTTTTAGCAGCAACAGAAATTTTAAATTTTCACAAAAGATGTCTTCTGTGAAAATTTCAATTTCTAACTAGGTATCACGACGCCCGCCAGTTGGACGGACGGATAGTGAAGTCTCAGTAATAGGTTTCCCGTTTTACCCCTTGGGTATGGAGCCCTTAAAATGATTGTTTTTTTTTATGTAAGTAGGCTTTTATTTAGGTAGGTAAATAATGAAAAGGAATAAAGGAATAGTTTATCATAACAATATAGCAACACAAATCATTGAAATCGTTAAAATATCATATTTTTTGACTTTAATGTGCATAAAACCCATCGTACTAAAAATATAACCCATAGCTATTAATTTACCTGTAACAGGAAACCGAGTATTAATTTTCACTGGCACACAGTGTGTAAAAAATTCGGTTGACTACTACAATCAGAAGGTACCAATTTTATTCGTTCAATTCATGCTCTCAATAATACGAGTACCTAATACCAACACATTTCAGTATGTACCTACTGAATATTTTTAAATAATAACGTAAACAACCTAAGCTAGTAAAGTATGTAACTGAATTTAATTAAACTTTTTAATAAAGCTGTAAATACTTATTTGTTTGGTAGTAATATTTATGTAGGAAATTCATAAATGGAATGGTTGATCAATTCCTTTAGAAAAGAAACATTATTCGATCAATCTCTCTTCGTTGATTGGGAGGACACAAACTAAATCGAGTAATATTTTATAAAACCTTATTGAAACTGCAGCTATCCATTCATTCAATACCTAAACTGTTATTTGTGGGTCTAGAAGGCGTTTAAGTAAAATAAATTACCTGTAACAAGATGGGAGTTTGTGACCGAGCGGGGATCAGGGTAAGCAAATGGTACGGAAATGAGAAATGAATTGTGGTGATAGCGGTTCTTATGTGCCTCCGGTATTGACAAATACATACATTATAATGTTTTGTAAGTTCAACAGAAATAAGCGTTGTTTTTAATAGGTATGTACATTCCTAGAACTCATTAAAAGCTTTATAATTTTCAGAGAAGCTTGAACCTATGTATTTCATTCAATAACTAAAGATCTCACATAAGTATAAATACGAGTAACATTTAAGCGTTAAATTAACAAACAGGTTAGTGAGGAATCTAATCTGTTTAGAAAAAATATTTAACCTTTGAATGGTAAGGCAACAAAGAAGTAAGTAAGTATAATTAAGTTAATTACGAGATATGTAGACTTTTGCTGTATTTCTTAAGAAGATTAAATACTAGGTACATATTCCAGTTCATAAATACTTAATTTAAATAGGTAGGTATTCAAGGATCTACTCCACGCATTTATATTAAACTTTGTAACTTTTATCATAAAGATGTGAGATTAATTTGTAACTTAATTAAGGACTAAAAACAATTGTTGGCCTACATCACGCAAAAGATAACAAACTTACAACGATGTTTGAATTCTGTCACGAAAGTAGGTATTAAGTTGAGAATACCCAAAAGTGAAGATAAGTTATGTAAAAACTTAGCAAAGTTGGTCGTTGTTTGATGTGGGAAACGATGTTGAAGTTAAGTAAAAGTTTGCTTAGTCTCATTGAAAGTGAAGGGTGCGATACTTAAAGAAAACAAACAAGTTATTTATTATAAACTTAAGACAAACGATTATTGAGATATATAGAGGTATATATATATATCTCAATGATCGCGTAAAAGACCCGTTTGCCTTAAGTTTATAATGTGTACAAAACGCGAAAGTTTAAAAAAGTTATTTATTGTTATTTTGGTTGTTTGGAGGTTTTTGTCGCGAGGCTTAGCATACATTAAATGTTAACACAGGAGTCCCTAATTTAGTTGTTTAGGATTCCCAAAGAGTAAAACGGGAACCCTATTACTAAGTCCACGCTGCCCGTCAGTCCGTCTGTCATCAGGCTTTATCTTATGAACCGTGATAGTTAGAGTTGAATTTTCACAGATGATGTATTTATGTTGCTGTTACAACAACAAATTTAAAAAAAAAATGATAAAGGGGCTCCCATAAAACAAATGTATTTTTTTTTTTCGTTTTGGTACGGAACCCTTTGTGCGAGGTCCGATTCGCACTTGGCCGGTGTTTTATTATGTTTTGTACGTAGATAAATGATTATCATGAAATTAAAAGTTCGTTTTTAAGTTCCAGGAGATTTTCAACCTAATCGTGGTCATTAATTTGGTTGTTTATATCTGGCTTTTGTATCATTTTCCTGTATCAGTTTCGACAACTCACAAACTCTTTACCCAATATTTTACAGCATAATTTATTAACAGACACTGTTTAAAGTATATAGGTAAGCTAACGGACGCCAGCGGCTTCGCCCGCTTGACAAATTTCATACAAAAACCTTCCTCGAGAACCACTCACACTCACACATCAAAATTCGTTGCTTAGTTTTAAAGATCTAAGCATACATACGGACGGAAGCGAATTTGTTTGTTAATATGTAGTGAAAGCTAAGTAGACACTACACGAAAGACTGTACCTTTGTCGACACGGATGTAAACATCGATAGGTACCTAATCGTACTATAGTTTGTTTTTTTTTGAGTTTTCCTCTGTATCAATTTTGACTGACGAAAAGGCTGGCAGTATATAACCTATTACACTATTACATTAATGACTATGTTAATGCTCTAAGTCAGAAAGTAGACAGTCTTGATGCGTCGATCTTTATCAAAATCAATACAAATATCTGTCATCCTCTACGCTTTCTAAGTTCTAAATATTTATTTCAGCCAAAATAAATATTTAGCAGCAGTATCCGACCAGCATCATCGTGTGTCACTTTTACAATTTTCATAAAAAAGACAATGCCATAATATTTTAAGTAAAAGATAGATATACTTACACTGAGTATTTTTGTGTTGTATTAATATTTTATTTCCAGATTGTCCGTGAGTAACTATGCAGATTTCGCTCTCTTGACTTGAAGTGCCAGAGTGGGGAAAATGTAAATAATAGTCACAGTTTTGTTGCTATCTCTTGAAAATTGCATTCTATTCTACTAGCAGGTCTACGTACAGCACTTAGGTGTGACAGTTTCTACTATCTAGTGTCAAATATTGTTTTGGCAATTTTAGTTTTACATCTCCTAGGAACGTGAAGAACATTTTTAATACCTACGTGAAGACTTTTGATGCTTCTTTTCGATTAATAATTTTATGTTCATGCCTGTTTCATTGACAGATGCTGCTTTGCGCAGAGTACCTATACTATACCTAAGTACGACTTTATGCCGGTTAAGATATTATTAGGTACATATTTGTTGAAATGCAGTTTAAATACATTGTCTGTTTACAAACAACCAACCTTCAAAAATAAATATTTAATTCTCTTTTCAGCTTAATAACCATTAATGTACACACCGTACCTTACCTAGTGATATGAAATGACATTATCATGCTGGACGTCATGACTGCTGCCAACCGGTTAATATAGGCGAAGCCCTGGATCATATTTAAAAAGTGGTCGCATTTTGTCAATAAAAAATAAAAAAGTACGACTATAATTTGCAACTGCTCTAGCGTATATAGGCAAAGGAAAGGTTAACAATTGAAAGAAGTATTGGTATTAAAATCATTCTCCGTTGCTGAGATTACCAATGATGAAGACGAATATATTCACAGAACATGCATTATACTACTAAATAATGCATGTTCTGTGAATATATTCGTCTCATCTTCATCTTCATCTCACCAAAGCCAAATATCTACAATTTCTAATTAAATGTTAACCAACTGCCATCTGTTAACATTTGAGGAAGACAAACTACCTCAAACACTCGCAAGTAGGAGACGGGAAATGCCGAACTCCAAGAACGTCAACTACTGAATAGTTGTAAAGCCTGTGCTGTCTCATCATCCAACCGCAACCTCTTGTTGACAATGTTAGCTTCGTGCCAACATACAGAAAGTGAATTCTCCTTTAACCGCTACTATGACGAGTAAATTATTGACGCTATTTTACGATAGGAATGTCATGAAACGTGCTAAGATAAGCTGAATTATATTTTATAAAGTAAATTTTATACAGGGACTAATGTCAACAAGAAGTAGAATCTCTACTTGCTGTGCGCGTTGGTTAAGGTTAAAAATATAATTGTCTTTCTTTTCTCCAGCAGATTATGCTTAACATCTAAAGACTATTATTGGTAAATGGTTAACATGACCTATGAATGCTAGTAACGCCAGAAGTACCTACCTATTACTAATGTATATAGGTTAGGGAAGTGGATCTACGGAGCCGTGCGAAACACATCTGCGTTTGGTACGAATTTGACGTCGGCTTGGAAGAGTGGTAATTACTCAGTCGAGCCGCCACATTCGCTCTGAGAAAAACATAGTTCTACTGTTACATGGGGCACACTAAAAATTTTGCACTTCTAGCTAATCGGAACTATTTGAATATCAAGTGTTATATTTTTTTAAACGTTGCAACCTTCTTAGTAATTAAACAAAAACAATTGGCGGGAAATCATTTGTCAATTGTTTTTTATCACACATCAAAGTTCTACGTATGCAACGAAAATGGAATTAAGTAAGTCGAAAAGATTTTAGAGCGATGATTTTTTTATGATTTTAAAAGTTCTCTCTCTCTCTCCGCAATACTGTGCCGCTCGTCTTCAAAATGCTTTTCGAGTTTCGACCTCGAAAAGCATTTTGAAGTTCCTTTACATTAAGAATTTCGTGAAGGGCGGCCTTCAACTGCCGTCAACGAAAATAATCTGGCTACTGTTAAGCGGTTTATTGAAGAAAACCCGCGGATTACCTATGAGACAATTCGAGGACTATTGGGGATTGGTATGAGTCAAATCCAGAAAATTTTACACGAAGAATTGAAAGTTCGGAAACTTTGTTGTCGTTGGATCCCTCATGAACTGACAGCGGAGCAGAAGCGGGCTCGCGTGGAATGATGCTCACATATGCTACTGAAGTACGACCACGGACATTCTAATGCTGTTTATGACATTGTCACAGGAGACGAAACGTGGATTTATTGTTTTGAACCCGAAAAACAACAGCAATCTTGTGAATGGGTGTTTGAAAATGAGAACAAGCCAACAAAAGTGAGGCAGGCGAGAAACGTTGGTAAAAAAATGATCGCGTTTTTTCTCAGCTACGGGTCCCATCTGTACAATTCCACTTGAAGATCAAAAGAGTGTTATTCCGAGTGGTATTCTACCATTTGTTTACCCAGGGTGTTAGAAAAAGTTCGCGAAAGACGACCCAAAAGCCGCGTTCTCCTACATCATGACAACGCTTCTTCGCACACGGCCAACTAAACAAAGTCATTTTTAGCTTCCGAAAAAGTACAACTCGTTCACCATCCTGCACATAGCCCCGACCTAGCACCCTGTGATTTCTGTATTTTGCCCAAAATCAAAGATTTGATGAGAGGTTTCACTTTTACCAACTCCGAAGAGGCAGTGATAGCGTTCATTCAGCACGTAAAAAACATGCCTTCAGATCTGTGGTCCTCCTGTTTTAATTAATGGTACGATCGCATGAAAAAATGTATAAAATGTAAAGGAGAGTATTTTGAAAAGCAATAAATATAATATTTTGGTTTTAACATGTTGTTTTTTTTAAGTTACACAAAACTTATAGTGTGACCTACGTACATAATAATTAGTATCATATTATGATTATGCATAGGTAGGTACTCACGTCTATACAGCCACGGTAGTGGTATTTGAGATTATTTATGACTGTGGGGATTGGACCAGCATTATTTGTGTACACATATTTTCGATTAAAGATGTAGCACAAATATGTGCATTGCTGTAATGTATTGCCACGCACGCCTCTAGGGACTTGTGATATGAGTTGTCAACTCGTCACTATAATTCTGACGGGGCTGATTGACTAATGGTTTTGACTAATACGTTAGATGAAGGCACAAACAAATTATATTGAACGCATACACAACCCAAAATCAGGTCATTTCACCCATAATTATTTCGCCAGTCAGATGGTACATATACCTAGAACCATTCCCTATTCTGTGCTGTTGATCACAATCACCTTCCACCACCACCGTTCTTATGCTCTTTAAATATTATTTGCCATAGAACAAATAAGTAGTACTTAATACCTACTATTTAAAATTTTATATTTATCGGCGGGTGTTGAGTGTCATTTTTACAGTACAAAATTCCACATAAACTACTTCGGTGGCGAATTGTTAAGGTTTGTAGATACAACGGGAGCGTGCAGGCCGCACGCTTCCGCCCCGCCGGGCACCAGTCAGGGGGCAACAGCGTATTGCATACGCCCAAGCCCCCGACTGATAGGGTTAGTGGGCGGTGGGTCGGGGGGCCCACCGCTCACGCGAAAGGCCCTGAGGAGTCCGACGCCCCTAAGGGCGTCGCTTCTATGTTGTTTGGGGGGGTCAGCCCCCCCGTGTTGATTTACTCGTCATAATCCGGCGGCCCGGCTTAGGCGAAGGAGAAACACCGTGGATAGGTTTTAGTGGGTAGTGCCCGTTTTCTTATCCTAGGGCCGGGAGTACCACATGAAACCGTCTCGCTCACCCCCGCAGCGAGACGGTGAAGTGCGTAAACACATCACCGTCCACGTAAAAAAAAAAAAAAAAAGATTTGTAGATACATCTGCGGCGCTAGGATAGATAGGTTGGTTGACGTCTTAAAAAAATCATCTAAATCTGTGCCTGAACATGCCTACTGTAAAAATCTTCCGAACTAATATCCTCTTTTTATTTATGAAAATATACCACACACAGCGTTTCACAACCAAATTCATTGGCCATTTGCCAAATGCCGATAAAATTTGGCAAAAACTAGGAAGGGATTTTGTACCACGAGGTGACAGAGTCAAACGGAACTGGGACAAAAAGTGGCAAAAGCCGCCGTAACGTGTATCCGATGGGTAGAGCAAAACCGTTCGAACAGTTTGAAAGAAACTAACTACCATTTAATGACGTAGTTAGGGTTCGAACAAAACTTGCTATAAAACGTAGATTTTCTTATGCACGAATAGCTTTTAATGTGTGTAGAATAAGTAGGTACCTATTTATGCACCTACTTATAGTTTTAACCTAAAACACGGCACACATACTTTACAATAACATCAAATTGCTACTGATAATCAGTAGTAGTAACTAATACAAAGAGTTTTATTGCCAGGTTCTTTCTCTCGGTTCTACTTATTGCTTTGCGAATCTGGCAGTACATGTAAATATCGAAGCAATGATATTTTTTATTTTAAGTACTTACTGACGTTTGTTAGAGCCATTTAGTGACCTATACAAATAAATAAATCATTTCATTTTATTTGATTACCCTGTTCATTACGTTATTGAAAGCAACAAATACGAATAGCATTAAGTAGGTGTATAATACATGTCTGCTTACCGATATAGCCCTAGATATACCTCATAATAATTGTATGTAGATAGTTAGGTACTGCTTGTAGATCCGTAGTAGGTTTTTTGTACCTACCTTGAGGCGTCTATCTAATTTTAACAGATCTAAGGTACCGTTAATCAGATTATACTTTCACATAAAAATAAACTTTTATTAAGAAGTAATTAATTTGAAAGAATGCTAATTTCTCTTTTAATCGCTTCTTTAGAGCCGCAACTTTTATCTACTTTGTTAGAATTACTTTCGAACGAACAGTCGCGGCAAGTTTCTTAACATTTTTATACTAAGTTACAAGACTTCTGGTGAAACAATACCATTGTGTCAAAATAAATTTTTGATACAAAATTATCAAATTACATAAAGGAAAATGGTGCGCGGAAAACAATCCTTTGTTATTTTTTGCTAAGTTATTGAAAAAGATTTTGATGCTATCATAAACTTTGTAATTACGCTGTAATGTTGTGTGCTTGTAAGTAGAGAGTCCAGCCTCTGTACGCAGATGGTACTTTGATCTTACTCATATTTATAAAATTGTTCATTCAATATTTGACGTACCTAATATGCTTGTTCAATTGACCTTTAATATTAGATATTTTCTTTATTTCTATTATCTTTGGGGTAACACTGAAAACCAAATGTACTGAAATAGGCAATGTGCTCGTCTCAGTACAATATGCTGAGTGTTATCCCATATTGTGCATCGCAATTTTTACAAGCTGCTGTACGTGGGTACGTGTGAGTGGATTGAATTATAAATAATTATGTTGTAAAAACGCGGCACGTGTTTGACACGTATTTCCTGCCAAACCACACTGTCAGTTATTGTGACACGACCGTGTCACTTATGCCAATTTTACGTCTGTGGTCGTTGTGACCATAGATAAGTTATATTATTCTTTGTGTAACGTTGAGTGTAAAGTTGTGATGCAACAATAAAAAATATTTTCTTTCTTTTCTTCTTCTTTCTTTGCTATTATCTTTGTCTTACAAATGCATAAAAATAATACTTCGTTCTACAACCCCCTAGTTAGGATGGCTCGTCGAAATTGTATATTTAATCATATTATATAAACTCCACAGTAAGCAGTTGATATAATATACTATATATTATATAATATACTTCTTTTGTATACACATTCTTTTGGAATGCAACCTGAACATGGACTCTGATCTTTCTGATTTGTATTTTCTGTACTTTTTCGGTTGTAATCTGTTATATGTATTTACATATTTATTTATTTAAATAAATAAATAAATTAGACGCATTCTAAAGGTCGATTCACACATATCAGACAAGTCTCAGTTAAGACCGACACAGTACCTACCGGCACAGTTCAGTATCACTGCAAAATATTCTTTCATACATTTTCTATGAACATAATGTCAGTGTCAGTTATGACTGATTCATGGGGACACATTCATAGAAAATGTATGAAATAATATTTTGCACTGATAAATCGCTATGTCGGAGGCTTCACTGATATGTGCGAGTCGACCTTTATATGAATAAATGCTGTATGAAAAATTAAAAACATCTTGATCGCTTTTCGTTTACGGAAGCAAAGCTTTTAGCAAAATACTCAGCAAAAATAAACTAGTAGGTAAAGTTTCTCTGTAAAACGTCAATGCATTTCGAATCAGAAACGGAATCGTTTATGTTTTCGATTGGCAAAGTCGTGAGTACTCAATACAGATCAAATATTGAGCAAATTGGACTGGTGTACCTACGCACTGTAGGTTGAACTCAAAAAGGCTGCATTTTAACGAAAAGTAATTTTGTCTCAGAAAAACCGGGCAAGGGCGAGTCAGACTCGACCATGTAGGGTTCCGTACCATTATCTATAAAACACACACACACACACATATATCACGCCTATATCCCTGAAGAGGCAGGCAGAGGTGCATTACACACGCACAATCTGCCAGTATTTTACGTCTCACGTAATAGGGTTGCCCCCTATTGCCGTCACCGGGCACATTTACAATGAGTTATGTCCAAAATGGCCGAATGAATGTAATAAAAAGTAGCAGCTATATTGTAATTTTGAAAAAAAAAATGAAATCCGTTGCCTTGTGTTGAAATGTTGATAAAAGGCAACAAAATCTTACGTGCCAGCCGCTATGGCACAGCCAATTAAAGTCCTGGGCGTCTCGAATAATATAATAGACGTTATAATACCGACAACAAAATACAACTGTGAAAATTTCAACTTTCTAACTATTCCGGTCCATGAGATACAGCATACAGCCCGGAGACACACGGACGGACCGCGAAGTCTAAGTAATGGGGTTCTCGTTTTACCCTTTGGGTACGGAACCCTGAAACTACATTGCAATCAACACAAAACCTTTTGAATTCGGTACCATGAAATTACCAAACCGACTGCCCTACATGTACCTAATCTATACGAACAGGATACTTACCTACCTTTGATTTTAGATTGTGCATTTCATTCTAGTGAAAATCGTAACTTTGGGAGATATCAAGATTAGAGTAGAGAATATTATTATACGAGTACTGTGGGGTGATACTACTTGATGACTTGATGTCCATATTTAATTTTAACTTAACTTTGTTCAATTGTTACTTGCTCTTTTAACCAATGGATGGATGTGATTGAAAGTTGCGTCTGTTAGTATAATAATCAACCAATAAAGTAATGTACTCGTAACTAAGTATGCAGATATAAGCATTACTAGATTGGTACAACCTGATTAAATCGGTACAACCAATAATGGTAAATGTTATCGGCCACTGTAATAATTGCCTACCAGATTAATTACATCTGATTATGAAGATAGAAATTGCTTTGATTACCAACTGAACATTATATTGAATTATTGTTTAACGCCATTAAAGTAATAAGTACATTATGAAGCCATTATAGTAAAAACTTACCTTTAATTAAATTAAGTTAAAACGTAGGTGACGTTTAAAAGTTATTTACAGAAGATATAGAAAAATTACTCTTGTTTTATGTGCCTACCTAATAAGTAAGTACCTACTTACCTATGAGGAGAATCTTAAACATGGCTACACTGTGATATTTCAAATTCTGAAACGTAGAACTTTGAGTAAAGACCGAATTTCGAGAACTAAGCTACGAGTATAAACGCTGCAACTTTTAATAGAGTTCATTCAGTTTACTTTATGCAAAACTAGATACCTACCTACATAATTCAAGCGCATAGACGTAGACTTCTAACTAATATTGCATTTTTATCACTCGGGGAAGGGTTTTCATTTTTTTTTAAATCCGCGATACCGCGGCCGCTCCCATGTCCATTGCTGCCGGGTCTCTGGTGACACCCGAAGGTATAATATTTCAGTGGAGGCCCGGCGGACTTTGGCCACTAGTGGGGCCTCTTCAGGGGTTTGGTCGGAATGAGAATCCCGCGTCGTTGGGGTTGGGTTTTATCCCGCGTCGGTGAGTGAATCTGATCGCGTGCTGTGGGGTTGGCGACCCGCAGCACGCGACCCTTCTAGCCTGCTTCTGTAAGAACAGCGGGTGTCTATCCCGTCGTCCTCAGGCCCCGATCATGGAGGTCGATGGTCCTGGGCGTAAATGAGCCTGCGGCGCCCTGGCCGTTGACTGCGGAACTCAGCGGGGAGGGTACGATCCCTCTCCCTCCCGGCCGCCTCCTTCGTGAGCATGACTTGCTCGCAGAAGGACACGGCCGCGTTCCACCTACTCGCGCTGGAGACCATGGCTTGAAGCATGGCTTCCAGCGAGAGGGTATCCACGCCCAGACCTACTACGAGGTCCCGGCGTCGACTCGCCCACGCTGAGCACTCCACCAACGTGTGGAGTGCAGTGTCGTCGTCGGAAACCTTGCAGTGTTGACACCGGTATGTGACTTCACGATGGATGCGAAACAGATAGCTACCGAAGCATCCATGCCCGGTAACGATCTGCGTCACACGATACGTGAGGTCACCATGCCGCCTTTGCAGCCACTCGTCCATGATCGTTCTCACCATCGCGATGACGGTGGTTCCCCACTTTGGTTGCTCAAGTCGCACCCTCTCTCCTCACTGGCGGAGTTGGGACCGCTGGTCCTCGATTTCTAGAGACGCAGGCCTGTGGTCCCGCTCCAGTGCCTCCTTGAGCCATTGGAACAATGACGCAAGGGCTCTCGCTTCCAGGTCCCATGGAGGAGTCCCGGCTAGGAGTCATGCAGCCTCTCCGGAGATCATGCGGTACCCCCTTATTGTTTTGACGGCCAAGGTCCTCAGTGGTCGATTCAGTAGTCACGTTCCTCTTGACCGTCAATCTTTCCGCCATGCTCCGCACGATCCCCAGGTACAGTCTCCTGCAGGAGGCGTTGGGTCCCTTTATCTGAGTCGCGAAAGCGCGACTGATGCCCCCGTCACTTTAGGGACCAAACTTCGGAAATCTGGTTCCATCGGCTATCAAGTCCCTAAGTACTTCATCAAGGGCTTGATGCCGATGCTGACGCCTCGTACAGTTATGCTGGAACCTTCAGGTGGACCGTTCCGAGGTCCTTGAAAACAAAGAACCTCGGACTTGTGCAGGGCCACCTCCAGTCCTAGCCGCCGTATCGGACCCACGACTCGAGCAACACTCGTCGTGACCTTGAGTGCTGCCTCCTGATGCGTTGCACCCCGGGCCGTGACGAAGGTATCGTCGGCGTAGCACGTCACGCCGACGCCCTCAGGCAACGCACCCCGCAGCAAATTCGGGGAAGGTAAGATATACAATACTTATTTATGTTCCTGAGCTTGTGAGCTCCGAAAGCTCACAGGAACAGAACAGTCAATTCTTTAGATCAACCATATTCTAAAAACACCATCACAATCAAATGTAATCGCTGAATATGTACGAATATAATTAATCTTTATAGGTACATGTCATTATAAAAGTTACTTACTTAGCTTCATAGTTATCTAGTTAATTACCTACCAGTAAGCACCTACTTTTATTACGATTTTAATTACGATTTATACAAAAAAACATTAGCACATTGATTTTGAATGGGCCGCATTAATCTTTTTGTAGGAGCCTACAAAAAGATTAATGCGGCTAATGTTTTTTTGTATAAATCGTAATTACCTACCTGGCTTGCAAGCATCGCGTACGTTTAGGTAGATGTTTTGAATGCGCAGCCAAATTGACTCCATTAAAAGTTTTGAAAGCGCTCGTGGCTTAGATAATTTACTGAGAGAGTTATGCCGTCTATAAAAGCATACGTGGGTACCGAAAACTAATGAATTTATGTGTGTTTATATTTTCGTACCTCATTAAGTGGGGCTTATGTTGGGTTAAACTTAGGTAGGTACCGTATGTATTAGTATAGACGCTTACATAAAATGCTATATGGATGAAGCGGGTAGCTGTAACCACCCAAACGATTGTCGTAGAGCCGGTTTGTTGATGGGCACTCAAAGTTTATGTCCAATCGCTTAAAACGGTACTTGTGTCCAATGGTAATATTTTAAAATATAGAACCTGAATTTACCACGAATTGAACGGTAAAATGAAAGAACGAAAACAGAAATTGCATTTCTACGTTCTTCCAATTTTTGCACTTGCACGATTTTCTCTTTTATTGTAATTGACCATACAATCAAATCAAGTCTTTATCGGCAAAGTAGTCTTTAATGTTTACACGTTTTCAGTCACTTTCTATTTTGTTTATCCGGGTATCGTGTAAAAACGTCTGGGGCGATCTTGATGAAATTTTACTGAGACCGAGTGTGATATTTATGTTTGGACATTCTCACACAACGTCATCTAGCCCTAAGCTAAATATAAGCTTGTGCTATGGGATCTAGACGACAGATAAACATACTTATATATTTCTAAATACATACATATTATACATAGAAAATACCCAAACTCCGAAACAACTGGAACCTCAGGGATAACAGACCCATACTCATACCACTGTGCCAGCGAGGCAGTGATTTTCTAAGTTCGACCCATTTTACCTCCAAAATTAAGATACCGCGTCAAAGTCCTCTAGTAAAATTAGGTACCTAGGTATAAAACTTTTATTGATTCGTGCTGTGATGGCATCTAACAGAAATTTATTTAACTATAATATCGGAATAAATGGATGTGAACTGGCACGGTGGTGCGGTGGTGTGTGTATACATGCGACTGTCGTCCGTGAGGTCCCGGGTAGAATAAAATATTTGTGTGACCCACAAATGTTTGTTTCGGAGTTTGGGTGTTTTCTATGTTTAATAAATTATTATTTATGCTTTCAAATTACATTTTGAATAACCTCACTTGCACATTCCACAATTTTCGTTATTATTTTAAAATCCTGACCGGTTTCGCCCAATATATGGCATCTTCAAAGGTTCACTTTCACACTAAACACTACTTACATATCACTTTCTAATTAATATTCCTGAGATATTTTATTCGAATAATTTTTTATTGAATAAAATATCTCAGGAATATTACAGAGTTAAAAATACCACAGAGTTAAATTGCTATTATTTTCGAAAAAGCTCTTGAGCTTCAACTTCTGACATTGTATTTGTGTTATTGGTGCTATTTATCGTCCATTGATTTGTATTCAGTAGTTATCCTAAAAAAAAGAACGAATAATACTTGTGCCTTTTTCTATGTAATCTTAGAAAAATCAACAATAATGATTTTTCTTATAAATAAGGCAAAATTGAGATAGGTCCTGGTAAATGATAAATATTATTAGGGGATCTTGTTTAAATACCCACTTGATTGGCTTACACGACCTTGGCACTAGTCCTATCTTTTCCAGGAATGGTGGCGCCAGAAAGGCACCAAACCGAATGACTGCAGAGTAGGTACCTACAATCATCATTAGGTTATGTTGGATTTAGTAACGCACGACATCACCAACTTACCAGCCCCCCTATATCCCGGCAACCGAGCTTACCAGATAAATTCTGAGCAAATTTTTGTTCTTCTAGCATTCCGTCCCATCACGAGTTCCATTTATATGCAATAAAGTTCCGGGGAATTTTCATCCTGCAAAAATACAAGAATTCCAATACCTCATATCTCGAAAACTAAACATTCCATTTCCAGGCTTAGATCAAAAATACCTAGATTACCGATCAGTGCTTTAAAAACGGCACCACTTCACCTCGGTCATTGCACACCTGGGCGCTTCAACCGCTTTCGTACTAAGTTCCTATTTCCGCTTGCTGACTCTCGAGGGATACGCCAACGGCGCTGTACATTGATGCTTTTGTATTAATTATTACGAATTATTTCTATGTCAACCATCAATGTACAATCTTGTTTATTTTATAGATGGTATTTGTAATAATTACCTATATAGTATTCTAGTGCCAAGATTCTGTGTTGTATTTGTACTGAATCCAATATCTATAGTACCTATTATTTTTTGATCTAAGATTCCAGGTCAATTTGCCCTCATTTAAGTATTTGAACCCCATCTTCTCACAAAAAAATTCTTCCCAATTCTCATCCCACTTTTCAAAAACTGGAAGCCCCTAGGTATATCCCGGAAACGGAGCTTCCCAGCTCAATTGTGAGCAACTCTTAATGCAAGTAGGTGATCCCAAAAATCTTGATATATTACTGGTGAGACGGTTGGACATGTTCGGGTTGTATGAGTAGGTGGTCTCGCAGCGGGTCATACTTATTTATCCTGGTAATACACCCCTAACTCACTCTCTCTACTCTAGAAATTCAGCGGCGGCCTTACCCATTGCGAGGCTCCGGGCGGCAGGTCTTTGCGAGGCCCCTTTTTATACCAATGCCTCCGCCGCCCCTATGTCCATTGCTGGGCGCCCCAGGTACGCACTCGGCAGTATTCCCTGTGGCGCCGGCGGACTTTAGCCAACTATGTGGCCTCGGTTGGGGTTGGATGGTGTTTTATCCCGCATCATTGGGGTCGGGTTTTATCCAGCGTCGGTGAGTAAATGTGTGTTCTGCGGGGCTTCAGTACTGCAGCTGATCGTAGATGAGTCTGCGGCGCCCTGGCCTCCGAGTTCGAAACTCATCAGGAAGGGTACGCTCCCTCTCTCGACCGCCTCCTTCGCGAGCATGACGTGCTCGATGAAGGACACGGCCACATTCCACCTACTCCCGCTGGAGACCATGGTTCAAAGCATGGTTTCCACTGAGATTCACGCCTACACCCGCGCGACAAGGTCCCAGCGCTGACTCGCCCACTCTGAGCGCTCTCCAAGCGTGTGGAGTGCAGTGTCTTCGCTGAACTCCTCGCAGTGTTGATACTGGAACGTGACCTCACGATGAATCCGGTCACTATGCCGCCACAAACAGCCACGTTGTTGTTTCCAGAAATCGTGGACCAGCGGTCCCAACTCCGTCAGGATCTCATGAAGACATGGAGGGTGCGACTTGAGCAACCCAAGTGGGGAACCACCATCATCGCGGCGGTGAGACCGATCATGGACGAGTGGCTGCAGAGGCAGCATGGTGACCTCACGTATCGTGGGACGCAGATCGTTACCGGGCATGGATGCTTCGGTAGCCATCTGTTTCGCATCCATCGTGAGGTCACACCCCGGTGTCAACACTGCGAGGTTTCCGACGACGACACCGCACTCCACACATTGGTAGAGTGCTCAGCGTGGGGAGTCAGCACCGGGACCTCGTAGTGGGTCTGGACGTGGATAGCCTCTCGCTGAAGACCATGCTTCAAGCCAGGGTCTCCAGCGGGAGTGAGAGGAACGCGACCGCGTCCTTCTGCGAGCAGGTCATGCTCGCAAAGGAGGCGGTCGAGAAGGAGAGGGAGCGTACCCTCCCCGCCGATTTTCGAAGTCAGCGGCGAGAGCGCCGCAAACTCATCTACGCTCAAGATCATCGACCTCCATGATCGGGGCCTGAGGACGGCGGGATAGTTACCCGCCGTCCTTACAGAAGCAGGTTAGAAGGGTCGCGTGCTGCAGGTCCCAGCCCCACGCAACCAGATTCACTCACCGACGCGGAATAAAACCCTACCCCAACGACGCGGAATTCTCATCCCGACCAAACCCCGAAGAGGCCAGACAGGTGGTCAGTCAAAGTCCATCGGGCGCCACTGGAAATACCTTCTGCGTGCGAACCAGAGACGCCCGGCAACGGATGTGAGAGCGGCGGCGACCTTGGGCAGCGGAATTAAAAAAAAACAAAAGCCACGTTGTTGGCCGTCATTCTGGCTGCCCATACGGGGGCGTATAAGGTCATAATCCGACTCCGTAACCCGAAACCCCGGGACATACTGCGAGGCCCTTTCTCTTTCTTGAAAATAAGGAGATGCGAAAATAGGTAGGTCTGGTTGTTGTACGGTAAGTAAAGACTTTGAACTCATTGCAAGCAAAATAATTCTAAGATGGCAAGAGTTCAATTAGGTACGAGTATGTTTTGAATTAATGAAATATTATTATTTTTGTTACACATGTAAAAACATCATTGCATGTATGTATATGTAGAATATAATTTACACAAGCATGGAATTATCACTTAGACTACGTAAGTGGGTATGTTAGAAATCATTGGGTATATTGAGTTGTTTATAGTGTTTATAGTTTTTTGACTGCCTCGGTGGCTCAGTGGTATGAGTATGCGACTGCCGACCCTGAGGTCCCAGGTTCGATTCCGGGTCGATTCAAATTATTTGTGTGATCCACAAATGTTTGTTTCGGAGTTTGGGTATTTTCTATGTATAATATGTATGTATTTAGAAATATGACAAATGATGACAAGACGCAGATTAGACCCTGCGTCGAATACTGCTCTCACCTCTGGGACGGCTCCGCGAAGTATCTGCTGGACGCTCTCGACGCTATGCAGCGACGGGCTATCCGTATTATTGGTTGTCCGGAGGTAACGGGAAGCCTTGAGCCGCTAGCTCAGCGCCGAACAATAGCTTCCTTGGCCGCATTCTACCGTATTTACCACGGCGAGTGTTCTGAAGAGCTCTTCAATCTGATCCCACCCTCTTCCTTCCGATCCCGAACGACTCGTGCCGGGCAGAGATGCCACCCCCACACAGTGGATAGCATGTTCGCGAGAACCGAACGTTTTAAACGTTCGTTTCTCTGCCGAACGATAGTGGCCTGGAACGCCCTGCCTGTGCACGTGTTTCCTCCCACATATAATCCTGGGTTCTTTAAGCGGAGCGTGAAGAGGCACATCAGTAGGTCGTCAAGTTGAGGGCCACTCTCAATAGTAATGTGTGCTGTGAGAGTGGCCCACAATCGCTAGACGTCGTCACGACTTACCACCAGGCGGGCGGCGTCAATTTGGCGAACCAAATATAAAAAAAAAAAAAAAAAAAAAAAAAAAAAAATATATATATAAGTATGTTTATCAGTCGTCTAGATCCCATAACACAAGCTTATATTAGCTTAATTTGGGCTAGATGACGTTGTGTGAGAATGTCCAAAAATATTTATTATTATTATTATTATCTCTTTATTAACATTTAACACATATTTATTACATTTTTAAATAGATTTATAAAAAATACATTTAAAAATATAAAAAACAGTAACCCACCGGCATCGGGTACAGGGACCAAGCTACCGGTGGTTAGGGCTCCAGAGACAGGAACTTCCGCACAATACGAGCCGTATTCAACAGAACCGCCTTCTGCATCAAGCCCTTGACCCAGCTGCCTAACGCGAGCCTCTGTAGGTGGAGGTCGAGGCTCTTGGCTATTAGACCATGCGCAGATACGACTATCGGAACAATAATCGCCGAATCAACATCCCACATGTCGACAATCTCGTGAGCTAGGTCTAAATATTTAATTTGCTTATCTTTTTCTGCTTTCACGAGATTCTCGTCATGTGGCACAGTGATATCGACAATTACTGCAAGGCGCTTTAATCGATCCATTATCACTATATCAGGTCTGTTAGCTATAACAGTCCTATCAGTGATAATAGATCGATCCCAATACAATGTGACATGACCGTTCTCAAGAACTGGGTCGGGCACATACTTGTAATAAGGTACCTCCACGTCGACAAGGTTATATTATTATATCGTTTATTCATTTATATTCTTATTTTATACATTTTTAAATACATTTATAAAAAACACAAATACATTTAAAAATATAAAAAATAGTGACCCACCAGTAGCGGAGTAGGACCCAAACTACCGGTGGTGGAGGCTACAGACTAAGAAACCTCCTAACAATACGGCACGTGTCGAGGATAACAACCTTCTGAATCTGACTCTTGATCCAACAATCTAACGAGAGTCTCTTGAGATGTTGATCGAGACTCTTCGCTATTAATCCGTTTGCCGAAACGACCACCGGGACAATGATCGTCGAGTCTACGTCCCACATGGCGGTTATCTCGTAGGACAAATCGAGGTACTTGCTAAGTTTGTCCTTCTCTGCCTTCACGAGATTCTCGTCATGCGGGACGGCGATATCGACGAGCACTGCCCGACGCTGGGTCCGATCAACCAACACGATATCGGGCCTATTGGCAACAATAGTCCTGTCCGTGATGATTGATCGGTCCCAGTAGAGCAATGCACGACCATTCTCAAGAACTGGTACTGGTGTGTACTTATAGTACGGTACTTCAAACTCAATAAGGCCATATTGAAGAGCAAGTTGCTGGTGTATGATCCTGGCTACTTGATTGTGCCTATGCAAGTACTCGGTGTTAGCAAGATACGAACAACCGGAAATAATATGGCGAAGTGATTCACCAGGACGGTGGCATGCTCGACAAATGACGACCGTACCGTCCTTCATGATGTATTTCCGATAGTTGTTCGTCTTGATAACCTCATCTGCAATTGCACAGGCAAAACCTTCAGTTTCCCCAAAGAGGTCCCCAAAACGTAGCCAGTTCACCGAAGCGAGCAGGTCTACGTGGGGTCCTGTTAAGACCCGGTAGAACCGCCCGTGTAGCTCCTTACTCTTCCATACGTCCCTACGGTCTTCAGTACCTAGCACCTTTGGTTTACGCCAGTTCTCGTTAGCCAAGGAAAGAGGTGTTAGGCCCTTGTCAACCATCACGACATCGCAATGAATGTCACACCCGTTCTGTAGAAAGTAATCTCTCAGACTGCACACTTCACGGTTGTGGAGGTTCTTGGCATTCAAAAAGCCTCGACCCCCCCACTTCCGCGGAATGTACAGTCTCATGACAGAAGATCGTGGGTGTAACATTCGATGCAATGTCAGTTGTTGACGGACTCGCCTATCCAGGGCGTCTAGTTCCGTTTGAGTCCACCTAAGTATGCCAAAGGAGTATAACAATAAAGGTATCACCCAACCGTTGAAAGCCCGCATTTTGTTACCACCGGACAAAGAACTGTTAAGAACTCTTGTCAGGCGGCCAAAAAAACGTTCTTTCACCGATTTCTTAATATCCTCTACCGCTATACCCAATGACTCTGACATACCTAGGTATTTGTATGTTTCGGTCTCGGAGAGAGATCTGAGAGTTATTATCTCAGAAAGTTGTAAATTCGGTGAATTTACAACCTTCCCCCGTTGTACATGCATAACCGCACACTTATCAACACCGAACTCCATCTTAATGGCATTACTAAAACTTCCGTAGTTTTTAATAATGTCACTAAATCTTGGTGCTTCAATGTGAACAGTTTGAGGTCATCCATGTACATCAGGTGAGATATAACCTCACCCCCTCTACGAAACCGATAGCCTAGCCCTGAATCCTTCAGCAATGTGCTAAGTGGATTCAGTGCTAAACAAAACCACAATGGACTCAAACTGTCGCCCTGGAATATACCACGCTCGATCCTTATCAAGCCTTGCGGGTCAGAGGCGTGCCCACCACTACCTGGTTGACGAAGGACTGTGGCCCATACACGAGACTAAGAAGGATTTAAGAGTCGGATTAATTTTATACAACTCTAAAATCCTCCTCAGCCATGAATGAGGCACCGAATCATAGGCCTTCTTGTAGTCAATCCAGGCAGTAGAGAGGGCGCCCCTACTCCGCTTGACTTGTTGGCTAATGGCCATATCAATGAGGAGTAGCTCCTTAGTGCCACGAGACCCAGCCCTACATCCATTCTGAGCGTTATCTAAGATATTATTAGATACTATGTGCGAGTTTATTTTACTTCTCAGAATAGATGTAAGGAGCTTGTAGATGGTAGGTAAGCAAGTGATGGGTCTATAGTTTTTAGGTTCCGTGGTACTACCTGATTTATGGAGCAGGAAGGTGATGCCAGTGGACATGAAAGCGGGTAAGGAACCAGACTCGAGGGCTTCTTGATACTGTGTTGCCAAGCGTTCATGCGAGCTCTGAACCCACTTTATCCAAAAGTTGTGCAATCCATCCGGCCCAGGACTCTTCCAGTTCGGGGCCGTACGAATTGCACAACTAACGTCTTCGTAGTCTATGGTAATAGACTCCATGGGTTCGATGGTATTGCATTCACGCTCGACGACACGGATCCAGTCGCCCTCCGAATGTTCGACGGGCACCGACCATATGTCACGCCAGAATTGATTCATGGTGTGAGCATCTGGCAGTTGTCCGTCGCTCAAACGTTGTCCAGTTCCCTCCCACTCTCGGTACACCTTCCTTTGGTCACTTTGGAAGATGCGATTCTGCCAGTATCTATTTACACGCTCTCTATAACGACGGATACGGCTTGCCCATGCATACACTTTCTGTTTCAGAAAGTCAATACGTTCCGTGACATTGGCTAAGTATTGCTGGGGACGAATACCGGTCCCAGCAAATGCCTGAGTCACGAAACGCATGACCCGGGGACGACTATTTCCCCGGCTGAAAGAGATAAGCTTTGCAATGAGAGTCCTAAATGTGCCGATACGTCGCTCGATTCTTGCCTGCCATACGGGAACACCATCCGGTCGTGGTGCACGGTTAACTTCAGGGAATTTAACGCGTGCAACACGACAAGCGGCAATCGCTCCACAGTAAAGAATCGAGTGAGTATCATGCAAATCACTGCTAGTCCGTAAGTACGGTTCTAGCAATGCATTTAGGGCTCCCATCAACGCCAGATTTCGCTTATGCATTGGCAAGCGTGGTAGCCGCGGTCTAGAATTAGGTATAAACCTATACTGCGAGATCACATCTTCCAAAGTACTCCTCAATTGCTCGCTTACCTGGATAGACGTATCACTCGTATCATTTTCTGCGTCGAATGCGGGTTCCGCTAACGTCGCACTTGTAGCAACCGTCTGTGTCACAGGTGACGGTGCTCTCGTTGACACTGGAGCTGTACGAGTAGATAATACTTCCAGGCGTAGTCGATCAAGCACAGATTGATCCAACAACTTACATCGTTGGATAGCCCGCACTTGATCCGATAGTCGTTGGACGGCAACGGTAATTGTTGGTTCAAGAGCCTGAAACAAAGGAAGCATCCTTGAACGATACACAGTCAGGTTGGTTTCCCCATCTGTAGCCTCATAATATGCCCGCATAACGTTTTCATTGATGGATGAAGTCCATCGCATGCGGTGCACAATACCACCGGTAGTGGGGACCCTACTCGAAGCTGGCAGGCTTCGGGGCCCCAAACTGCTCGGCGGCCGGCCTCTCCCTCGCCGGCGTACAGGTGTTGGCGACGACGGCGGAGAGAAATACTCGTCACTTGAAGAGCTCGACGCCTCAGCGAGCACCTGTGTCAGCGATGTGCGGTCCGGTGCCTGCGAGGCGGAGTTTAGTGACGAGTCCGGGGGTGTTATTTGCGCATTTCTGCTTCTGGCTCTTGTTTGCATCTCACAATCACTTCATATTGTTTGACCATAATATTGAATGTGATGTTGATATATTTGAATTAATTGAATGACATGTGTCAAATCTTCGTTGCATATTTTGTAGACTATGTTTATTGTTCTAAAGTTCTAAAATATTATAAAATCCTTTATGTATGTATTGACTTTTTGCTGATATTATTATGAAATCTGAAGTAATTGTATAAATTTAGGTAATAATATATGAATAAAAATATTAAAATATTTTAAGAATGAAAATGATGTCTGAGACGTTCAGAGTTGCCAGGATTATTATATTATATTATATTATTATATTATTATTCTCTTTATTAACACTTAACACATATTTATTACATTTTTAAATAGATTTATAAAAAAATACATTTAAAAATATAAAAAACAGTAACCCACCGGCATCGGGTACAGGGACCAAGCAACCGGTGGTTAGGGCTCCAAAGACAGGAACTTCCGCACAATACGGGCCGTATTCAACAGAACCGCCTTCTGCATCAAGCCCTTGATCCAGCTGCCTAACGCGAGCCTCTGTAGGTGGAGGTCGAGGCTCTTGGCTATTAGACCATGCGCAGATACGACTATCGGAACAATAATCGCCGAATCCACATCCCACATGTCGACAATCTCGTGAGCTAGGTCTAAATATTTAATTTGTTTATCTTTTTCTGCTTTCACGAGATTCTCGTCATGTGGCACAGTGATATCGACAATTACTGCAAGGCGCTTTAATCGATCCATTATCACTATATCAGGTCTGTTAGCTATAACAGTCCTATCAGTGATAATAGATCGATCCCAATACAATGTGACATGACCGTTCTCAAGAACTGGGTCGGGCACATACATATTATTATTATTATTATAGTAGAAGTAGAGTGTAATTCGGAAGGCATTATTTCTAATAAATGATTCTGTCAATAATTATTAATGTCAATGTCAGTGTCGGTTTGATCTGAACAGTGTTGCCAACTACACAAATTTGTACGTATTTACACGGATTTTTAACAAAACATTCGAATTATTATACGTATATAATACGCAAAACAAAGTCACAACTTTTCTACTCTACTCGTCTTACTTTCACACTTCACTTCGGTTGACGTGGGGGCCAAGTCTCGTATTTTAATTGTAACAAAGTAGCATCGTATGTGCACGTCTAGGATGCACGCCTAGGATGCTTAGTTTCTAAGATATCGGATACTGGGAGTCTTGGGTATTTTTGTGGAATGGCAATTCCCACGATTTTGCATGCGAATAGAATAAGTCTCAGTTGGGTACAGGGGAACAAAAATTTACTCAGAATTGAGCTGGGAATGTCCGTTTCCGGGTTATAGGGGTTTCAAGTTTTGTGGTAAGTGGGATGAGAATTGGGAAGAAAAATTTCGGGTGAAGATGGAGTACAAATACTAAGTTCGGGTACTAGGGGACCGCAAAAATAAGGGCAAAATTGATATGGGATGCTTAGTTTTCCAGATATGGGATATGGGAATCTTATAAATATACAGGGTTATTTTAAAAGTATACCAGACCTTTAAGGTACCCTTTCTGAAGGTCATATGTAGCAAGTTTTGTTTATGAGTTTGCAAAATTTTTTATTATTTTTTTTCCATACCAAAATTAATAAATCGACATTGGATCGTCTATAGGCAATATTACTACGCGGCGCAGTACATTAATATCGTACAGCGCTTCTATTCTGCCACTGCTCAACCATGTCTATCCTAGTCCTATCTTTTCCAGGAATGGTTGCGCCAGAAAGGCACCAAATCGAATGACTGCAGAGTAGGTACCTACAATCATCATTAGGTTATGTTGGATTTAGTAACGCCCGAAGAATCAAAGAATCAATTTCATTTTTTCAGTTTAGGCACAAAGAGCACATATGAATCTCAAAATTTAACAATTTTATGTCAAGCACTATTATAAAAATACTAAATTAATTACATAAATAACCATTTGAAAATGATTCTTTCGCTGGTCGGGTAGTTGGTTCTCCTGAGAAGATACCAGCAAGAAACTCAGGTAGATTATCCATTTTCTTTTTTAATAATGTTTTGTTTACATTGTGTTACAATTTGTATTGTACGAGTGGCTAACAGCAGCAGATTAGGGTGACCATGCATTTTTATCATTAAGATATTCGTCTACATTATAATGGCCTTTCTTCATCAAACGTTTTTTCACTACTATTTTAAACTTATTAAGAGGCATGTCAACCAAATCCTGTGGAATTTTACTAAATATTTTTATACATTTGCCTACAAACGAATAACCAACTTTATGAAGTCTAATTTTTGTCATTGCCAGTTTATTTTTATTTCTTGTATTAATTATGGTTGTCGGATCTTTTTTTGAAGAGTTCTATGTTCTTCCGTACATATACGATGTTGTCGTAAACATATTGAGAAGCAACTGTTAAAATATTAATTTCTTTAAATAGTTCTTTCAGCGAGTCACGGGGTCCGAGTCTATAGATTGCTCGTAAAGCTCGTTTCCGTAATATGAATATTGTCTCAATATCGGCAGCTGAGCCCCATAGCAGCAGACCATATGACAACGCTATAAAAGTAGCTAAAATAAACTAATCGTGCCGTTTTTTCATCAGTCAGTGACCTTATCTTTCTAACCGCATAGGCAGCCGAACTAAGTCTTCCTGCCAAGGCTGTGATATGAGAACCCCATTGCAATTTACTATCTAAAGTTATTCCAAGAAAAACTGTGGTATTGACTATTTGAACTAATTCATTATTCATAGTAATATGAGTCCACCTGTCTAACATTGGGCATAGTAAATTTTACACATTTTGTTTTCTTCGCATTGAGCAGCAAGTTGTTACTTGTGAACCAATGCAGTATTTCCGAAAGGGTATTATTTACATCGTCAAGTACTACTTTTCGTCTATCACTTTTAAAAATTAATGATGTGTCATCAGCAAATAATACTATTTCACAAAGATTTTTAGTGAAGTAAGGTAGATAATTTACGTATATTAAGAATAAAAGGGGTCCTAATATCGAGCCCTGGGGTACTCCCATGACTAATGGGGCGCCAGAAGAGTCGGTGCCATTAACGTTAACTTTTTGTACTCTATCAGTGAGGTAAGACTCCAGTAAGCCAAGTGAGCTGTGCGAAACACCATAATACCCTAATTTTAGTAACAAAGTCTCATGATCAACACAATCAAAAGCTTTTGATAGATCACAAAAGATACCAATGGCATCCTGCTTTTCCTCCCATGCATCAAATATATGTTTCACAAGTGCAACTCCTGCATCCGTTGTGTTTCTGCCTTTAGTGAAACCAAACTGTTTGCTATGAAGTAACTTATGTTCTGTAAAATGTGAAAGCAATTGATTAAATATTATTTTTTCAAAAATTTTACTCAGTGTTGGGAGTATGGAGATAGGTCGAAAATTTGAAGGATCACTTTTGTCTCCTGCTTTGAATAAAGGAATGATTTTACTGTACTTCATAAGATTACGAAACTGATTTTCATCTATACATTTATTGAATATGAATGCAAGGTAAGGCGCAATAGCAGGAATTATTGTTTTATTATATTGGTTGAAATGCCCCAAAGATCTTCAGTATTTTTTATATTCAGTTGTTTAAAAGTTTTAAGTATAGCGACAGAGTCAATATACTGAAAATCAAAGTTAACTCCACATTTATCAACACTAGATTTAAGAAGAGAATTGGCTACGTTTTTTGAAGAATTTAACTTATTTGTCGTTATAATTGGAACATTTGTGAAAAAAGATTCAAATGCATTGGCCACTGCAGAATCAGTTTTAATATGTTTATCATCTATTTTTAACTCGAAGGATCGATCACGTGACTTTGCTTTACAGGTTTCTTTGTTAATAATATTCCATATTGCCTTAGCTTTATTATCGGATTTTTCTATTTTAGCCCATATATAATTAGATTTGGCTATTGAACAAACTTTTTTGAACAGTTTGGAGTACTTTTTAATCCGTTCAATTACTTGTGGCTCATTAGTAGATGCCTTTGTCTCGTATAATTCATATAATTTCTTTCTACTTTTATAGATTCCAGGCGTAGCCCAATCACTAAATTAAATTTTGAATTGATTTACATTTATTGTTTTTTTTTGTGAATATGTTATTGCATTCGTATTTGATTACTCCGAACAAATCTCCGTAAAGATCTTTTTTTTTTTTTTTATATTGGGTTCGCCAAATTGACGCCGTCCGCCTGGTGGTAAGTCGTGACGACGTCTAGCGATTGTGGGCCA